>APFE030039750.1:10007-25617 GCA_000404065.3 Pinus taeda | reverse complement strand
ATCAAATCTCATTAAACTTGAAGAAATGCATCTTTTGTGCACCATTTGGTATATTGTTGGTACATGTAGCTTGTAAATAGGGATTAATGGTGGATCTCGCAAAGATTGCAGTTATTGTGAACCTCCCAGCACCAAAAACAGTGAGACAACTGTGCACGACATTGGGACACAATGGCTAGTACATAAAGTTTACAAAGGGGTACACACATATAACTGCAATAATGGAGAAATTACTGAAGAAAGATGTGAATTTTCAATGGAGTGAAGAGTTCAAGAAGAGCTTTGATGTACTGAAAGAGAATATGGTAACTGTGCCTATTCAAGTTTTTGCGGACTGGAAGAAGGAATTCCATGTACATGTTCATGAATCTTTCATAGCATTGGGTGCAGTGCCAGCGCAGCCAAGAGTAGGGGAAATTGATCATCCCATAACATTTACAAGAAGGAAACTGTCTAACACGGAAAATAACTATAGCTTGATGGAAAGAGAGAGATTAGCTATGGTGTATGCATTACAGAAGTTTAGGCATTACTTGTTGGGGGCACATTTCAAAATGTTCACTAATCACTCCACACTGAAATATTTGGTGAATAAGCCTATTTTAGGAGGAAAGATCTATCGATGGTTGTTATTATTCAAGGAGTATGCCTTCGAAGTTATAGTGAATCCAAGGAAATTGAATGTTGGACCTGATCATTTAGCAAGGATAAAGATAGGAGAAGAACCCATAAATATCAAATATAACCTACCCGGTACATATATATTCCCAACTAGAGTCGCAGATGATCACTTCGTGGATATTATCCAGTTCTTGGCTATAGGAATGGCACCTGCGGAGTACACTATGAAGCAAAAGAAGGAGTTGGTGGTTTGAGCAGCTAATTCCTTGTTAATTGCTGGACACTTGTATAAAATTGGACCAGATGAAGTACTACATAGGTACGTCCCTGAATAGGAACAATAGAGGATTTTGACAAAAGCTCATAGAGGAGTCGCACGTGCGCACTATGCAGGAAAAGCCATTGCACAAAAAATCTTGAGACATAAGGATGAAAAATAATTCTGTCAAGCATGTGATGTATGTTAAAGAATAGGAAATCCATCTAGAAGAGACGAGATGCCACTAGTGCCACATGTAACTTTGCAGGCTTTTGAAAAATGGGCTATTGACTTTGTTGGACCTATCAGTCTGTTAGGAAAGAAGACTGGTGCGAGGTATATAATCACTGCAACTGATTATTTGACAAGATGGGTTGAGGCACAACCAATGAAGGATTACATTGCAGAAACTGCTGTGAAGTTCATCTTTGAATATATATTGTCTAGGTTTGTCTGTCCGAAGATCTTGATGAGTGACTAAGGCACACATGTCTTCAACAAGACCATTGAAGCACTAACTGAGGAATTTCAGAATTACCACTAGAAGAGCACCCCTTATCATCATCAGGAAAATGGAACAGTGGAAGATTTTGATAATATTATGAAGAATGCATTGACCAAGGTACACAATGTGAACATAGATGACTGGGATTTGAGAATTCCAATGGTGTTGTGGGCATATTGAACAACATGCAAGAAATTGAGAGGGCAAAGACCGTTTAGGTTGGTGTATGGACAAGAGGTAGTTATGCCTATGAAATACATTGTACTAAGTTTAATAATTACAACTATCATAAATATGGCAGACCCTGGCATTATGAAGGAAATAATTTCGCAAAAAATAGCTCTAGAAGAAGACAGGTTCATAGGAGGGTTCCATCAGCAAGTATAAAAAGCAAAGGAGAAAGCCTTACATGATAGTCATATCAAGAATAAGGCATTCCAAGAAGGAGATCTTGTATTATTATATGACAAAAAAATCACGAAGTTCCTAGGAAAATTTAAAACACATTAGTTAGGGTCATATATCATAAAGAACATCTCTGATCATGGTGCAGTTTAGCTCACGAAGTTGAATGGCCAATTGATTCCAAGACAAGTGAATGGTAGCAGATTGAAGATATAGAGGGATGACTCTATCCCTGGAGCTTCGCACTAAAAAATGAAGGGAAGGAAGTCTTAGTGCCACCTGCAGTTGAAAGTGGGCACAAGACTAAAAACTACTCTCCAGAAAGGGACTTCACTGAAGGAAGATTATTGCATGACACTTAGGAGTTTGACAAAGTCCGAAGGAACTCTGAAAAAGAAAAAGTGACTGTGCCATGAGGGAATGTTAGTCTAAGTTGGTCGGAAATATGACTGTTGGAAGGAAAAAACAACTGTTAAAGGGAAATTGTCGTTAAAGGACATGGGAAAAAGGCATTTATGAAGCACAACTAGCTGCATCTAGCCCCATACCTGCATTAAATGAGAAAATCTTGAAGCAATCATGAGGCTAGAATTCAAATATGTTATAAAAACCATATCCCGTGCCGTATTTGACACTTTGCTTTCTGGAGAAGTGGAGAAATTACATCTAAGAGTGAAGAGAAAAGAGATTTACTGTATGTCTGAAAGGATTTTTTAGGAACTTGTTGGAATATTGGCAAAGAAAGGAATACTATAGAAGGCTGCTATCCCAACCACAGAGCCATTGCTGGAGGAGGTGCTCAAATAGGAGAAACAAATGGCAGAGACAATCTAGCAGTATAATGCAATCTACAATGGAATTGCAATGAAAATGAAGGGAACTGCAATTGAGTGACTCAGAACAAGTCACAAGTGAGTGTTGGGGCCCTGTTGGGTGCAATAAAACTTGGTTTATTTTTGGGACAAAGACTCAACATTTTGAGGGGCGGAGTGTGTAGAGCTGGTGAAATTATATTCATCATGCAGTGTTTAAAGGATTTTGGGTGCATCAAAAGCCGCTTATTTTGTAACGGGTTTTGGATATGGCTCCATTGTTTTGTCGGATCCATGGTATGTGAACCGTGGTCTTGTAGTAGGGAAGTGTATATAAAGTAGATTTAATATTTTGTCGAATATGGAATAGAAGAACCAAGCATAGATTGTTTGTATTCTCTGTCTTGAGTATATAGTTTTGGGGAAGGATCCGTAGCTAAGTGCATGGAGGCCTTAAAGTTTCTGTAGTTGGGTGCATAGGTCAGGGAAGAGCATGTATTGAAGATCGTTATTAATAAAGAGGAAGTTTTGGCAAAGTATTGTGTATGTTTCTGTGTTCATTCTCTATTGTTATTGATATTGTTATGTGTTTTTTTACTGAATTACATGAAAAATACATGTTATATTGTTTTATGTTATGTCTATGTATTAAGTACCAATCTATAAGGTTAATCATTAGGGCGAAGTTATTCATGTATGAGAAGTTGTAGGTAGATATAAGACATAAGTGAAAAAACGGATGCCACAAAACGCATATCCCTCTGGCTACAGAAACCTGGTTCTGCAACCTCTTGTAACTTCTTTGGGTGAGACTACGATTTGGTTGCAGGTTGTTGTCAAAAGCGCTAGTGGTTGAGGGTTTTATTGATCGGTAACATACTCTAAACCTAGGTCAAGCCGCCTTAAAAAAAAAATCGAGCTAAAACAATCTATCCCAACAACAATGATTGTAAAAGAGAAATCTTGAAAACTTCAAATTTGTATTATCTATATTTTTCAGATTTGTACTAGCTACATGTTAATGCCTTTGAGGATTCTTGTTTAATAAAAGCACACATTTTCTAGCTTATGTCTCAAGATGTCACATGCCATTTTCTAATTTAATTATACGTCATACATCAAGATAATGAATCAACATATTTAAGAACGTTTATTCTTCAAAATGATTAACATAGTTAACAATGATCAACCTTTGTACTTCACATCAGTTATCAACATTTGCATTCCAAACAATATTGCAACAATGGCAATTTAGCGATCAACATAAACATTATCATTTGAAATCAATGCCAATGTTACCAACATGGGTTCGTATTGGTATGGGGTTAAAAAAAATTATTTTTAGAGGTATTTTCTAATATGTAGTCAAATTAAGGGTATTTTTTAGTATGCCACAAACAAACATGCTATGTGAGGGGTTCATTTAGTGAAGCCTTGTGAAAATAGCATCATATATTACCTTATAAGCTTTTGTTAACTATTTATGTTTGAACATTTTTTTGTGAATGATATGTTAAACTCATTGCTAGTGTTGTTCCACTCATCTTCCATAATTCTTTCCAAAAATTTATTGTGAATTTTGGAGCTTTGTTACTTAATATTCCCTTAGGAAAATGAATAAGTCTATGAATTTATTTCATGAACACATTTGCCGCTTGACTTCTTCTATACATACTTGAAATCCCATAAAAATGTGCATATTTTCTTGAGTTTATCAACAACCACAGAAATGGATTCTTTATCTTTTGATTTTGGTAACACCATAATGAATTCCACTAATATCTCTTTCCATCCCTAAATAGTTATGTATAATGGTTGAAGTAACCCTAGAGATTTTATTATGTCTCCTTTATGTATCTGGCAAACTTAGCACTCACTTAAAATTATTTGAATATATTTCTTCATTCCCCTTCTTGTAGATTATTTCAAAATCAAACCCTTACATTTTTTCTTCATATTTTGGTTTCAATTTAATGGCAATCTTTGCTCCAAGAAGTACTTTAGGTTATCATGGTCTGTCTTGACTTTAAAGTGCCTCCCAATGAGATATTGTCACCATTCTTTTAGTTCCTCTTTGTCATTATTTTCAAAGGTCAACAATTTTGTTTGTTGACATTTATACCGTTTTGACCATTTGTGGTTGCAACCAAAACATAGTCATTTTTTTCTTCTTTCCTCCATATCCTTCTATGATATTCGAGTAGCTTGAGGTACGGTTGTCTTATGAGCTCAAAACACTTTCTACTTCTTGTTTGTGCTCCCATAGTAGACTTTTATGTAGCCTTACTCTTGGCTTGAACATGAAAAGAAAATTGCATAGCTTACATAATATATTCCATATGTTGTAGGAAAATATTGTGTTTAATTTCTTCTTTTAATCCACCCATTTAATATTTCAACTAATATTCTTGTAATATTCCAACAAGAAAGTGATATAACATTATTTTACATTCTTTTTCAAATAACCCTTTCTAATTTGTTATGAGGAAGTTTATATAAGATTGGGCTTTATCGAGTGGTTAGCTTGAAGGTTAGGTGATCCAGACTCTTAAGATTTCCCTAAGTGTAGTTCGTCCCTTCTCTTTTGTCTTTTCTTAGTAGCAATTTAAGTCAAGGTTCTTTTATTTTTTGTCTCTCTCCTCTCTTTTTTCCTTTCATGAAACTTTAGATGCTTTGATTGTTAGTGTGACATTATGTGGATGTATGAATGCAAGTTGACTTAGTTTGGAGAACTTCATGCTACCAACGATATCGCTTACTTTATCATCAACATTTCTAGCCACAAACTTTACTTTTGCCACTAAACTTCTTGATATTTGAAGAGGTTTTCATTAACCTAATTCATTAATCTTTCAATGATGTTATGTGGATCTAATTTGGATCAATAAGGATTCTCCATTTATATATTTCCTTTGTAAACAAGCTGATGAGAATATGAATTATCTTTGCATGCCTTATTTAGACGATATTGAAATGAGACACCCTTCTAAAGAGAGTGCATTATCATATGAATGAATGAGAAGCTTTGAATTTGGCCTTAAGATCTATTTTTTAAAGAAAAAACACTTTTTTGTAATATAGTCTGTAGATAGTTTTAGTAGCAACAAAATTAATTTTTCTTTAAAAAATCAGGAAAATATCATTTTAAATTATACATATAATTGTAGTAAAATATTAAAATGAGATAGATATAATGTTGAAATGCTGCCATAAGACTTATTACAAGAATTTGGAAATACCCATATATAAGTTACAGAGTAAATACACTTCAGATAACCATCAACATCGAAACTTCCGGATGACCTCGAAATATCGACCATCAAAAATGCCTTAAAACAATTTAAAACAAATAGTGATGTAAATCAAAATCTCAACATAATCCCAAATAGAATCAAGTGGCAACTAAAAGATATTTTTGTTAAATTAATTTTCTTTTATGAACTTGGACACCTAAATATATGGACATTCATGACCGTGAAAATATAATGAGTGAAGTAAAACGTAGTGACCCATCCACCGCATGGAACATCTCTGAAATCATTTTAATTTTTGTCCACTCCACAACTCTCTACTTTTTTTTTCAAATCATCTTTACCATACCAAACGTAGAACTCACGACATTTATAACTCCCATGCCTTCACTTTCATCTTGGATCACATGTCATATTGTACCTTAGTGGGAGGAGGGAAAGTCTCCATGATTCTGCCCTTTACAATGATGATCCACGCCTCTTTCCTTGGCCTTACCACCCCAAAAAAGAAAAAACATGAAATTGAATGCAAACACATTTCTTTGCCCATCTAACGTCTAGGATATATACAACAGCAATTGAGAAATATTTGAGAGTGCACATCATTCCAGAGCAGCCGACTAGTACATGTCTGCAAAGTGGCCCGTATCATGATTTCAAAAAAGAATCCAACAGCTCATGATCAACCACGAACTTACCATTGTGAACAGGCTATATTTCACCATAATGCCAAATACGACCATAAACTGTCCGAATCTATCGAGATCCACGGGCTTACGCTGTCCCTCACCCATGTCTATCGACCTGCCTATGCTGCGTAGCTGCGTAGATGGCCTGTATAACATAAGAGTATAAAATGTCGTATAGATAGGTAGCTAGAGGGACATCAAAGAGAGGAGTTTCGATGCTATTTGGTTTTATCTACTCTAATTTGTTGGTAAATGGAATACCCTGTGGCTCTGGGTCCTTCTCTGTTATGTGATATGGTCCAATTTTTGTTCTTTTTTTGCTGTCTTTGTGTTTGTATGGCTTTGTTTGGTCCCCTTTGGCGAGTTTGTGCAGTTATGGCCTGCAATTTTGTATCTGTTCAGTGTCTTTTTTCATGTTCACTATTTCGGATCGTAGTCTTTCTATGTTGCAAGGGTGCTTTGCCTTTTGCAGTTCATTTTTGATTCTTGACATTTTGGCCATTTGGGTTCTCATTTTATAACATATAACGAATTGTATTTTATAATGAAGGTGGTTTGTTTTTCTTGCGTGAAAATGAAAAAGTAGCTAGATATCAGTATTTTTAATTTAATTGTAAATTTTGGAAATATTTTTAAATTCTATGCAAGGTGAATTATTTTTGTGAGTAGGATTTTGAGAAATCTCCAAATCTACAATTAAAATAAATTTTTGAAATTTGATATAGGAAAGTCAATTGTTTTTGTCAATCCGATTTTGAAATATTTCCCAAATCTACCATTAAAATAAGTTCAGCTAATAAACATATTCATCTATTTCTATTTCATTTTTTTCATATATATATATATATAATCTAATTCATGTTAAAACTAGACAAAATGTTATAAATAAATTCCATGGCAAAAACTCCTCACATATTTCGAAAGTGACGTGCTAGTTCGTAATCACCCTCCTGCTCACCCAGCTTTGTTTACGACGGGCGAGACAACTTTGTTTACGACCGGCGAGACATCATACGATACAAATATGTCATCCCTACCCTTGCGTCATGTAAATTCGTCCACCACTTCACCGCTTCATTTTTCTCAGAAAATCATTCATTTAAAAAAGTTTATTTACTTTTCATTCATATTTTTTTACAATAAAGGCTCATTATTAAATTCGAGATTGGCAAGAAATTTCAATCCAGCTGAATGAGGAAACGAATAGCCGTAGTAATCAGAGATTTTTTCTATCCATAGAAATAGAATTACGGAAATAGGGCTTTCGTCCATAAAATTTAAAAGATGAATGGGAAATGAATGAATTAATTGAAATGAAAAAGGTATGCACAGAGGTCTTTTGCACACATCCACCATCAATCATCCTAAAAGCATTATGATCAAATTGACGTTTATCTCTTATCTTCATTAAAGTACACCGTATCTAAAAGGTTCAGGGAAAGTTTTTAAATTCAAACTCCATTGAAAACCAAAGTTCGTATATGTATGAATTGATTATAGCTTTTTCAAGAACATAGATTCAATTTGTAAGATCAAAATCCAAAGTCTCAATAAGCAATAGATAATGCAAAGAGAACCTTCCATGATCAGAAGGCTAAACTTTCTTTTCCACTCATAATAAACTCATTACAAGCATACAGATCTTTATGTCACCCTACAATATCACAATATAACTCATGCACATGAGCACAAGAATCAACATTCAATAGATATTGTAGTCTATGCACAAGTGGCTTATTGTTGTGTACCTTAATAGATATAAAAACATAATATGAAGAATACCCTTACACTTTAGTGATAGAGTTAATCATTCACAAAAGATTGAACACACAAAATATAGATAAAACCCATGAGATAGGGTAACACTATATATTATTCCTTAAGGAAGGAATGAACTCTTTGAGAAATGCTTGATACAATTAAAATATTCTTCACCATATGTCTATTACACCGCTTCTATTTATTTACAATACTATCTACATCCTTAGAAGTGGAACTTTCTAGTAAGCTTTCTTATATTATTCGTGCTCACACTACTACATGGGGTTTGTTTACTACAAAAATGGTCTATATATATAACAATAAATAAATGCATATATATTATTATTCTCAAGGACTTATACAATATTATCTCACTAGCTATACAAATTTATCCTCCATTGAATGTTGTCCATATCAAATCTAGATGGGACTTCTCAACCAAGTTTTGACCCTCAAACAAATCCTTTGTCATTTCATAATTTAATCAAGAATTGAGAGAGATCAAAATCTTAGTTTTATATCACTTATGACCATGTCTAATGACTAATCATTTGCCACCAAGCTCAACACTCTACATTCATCAATTACTCATAGTGTTGTAAGATATTCTATATTTGAATTTTCTTTTGCATGCATGCCAAATCTATAAGAAGAGAAAAAATGCATTGGATATGGAAACACGCACATATAACTATACAACATTGAAATCATTCATGGACCGATAATCACTTAGAATAGTATTTTAAGAATTAGTTAATATTTTTACTAACATTTGTTAATCAAATTTTGTTTACAAGTACTTTATAGAAAAATAGTGTCATAGCGACATCTCACACCTCACTGTCATGCTATTTTGAAACCATCATAAGAATGTCATCATCATCGACCTTTACCATCATATTGAATGCATAAATGAACAATAATAATCATGAACAATCATCATAACAATTCAACCCAGATATATAATGTTGTTATAATAAACACATCAAGCATCCTTATAACTCTTGTGCACACTAGTTAGTGGACCCATTAGTAGCCTTCATAGGACATAACTAAAAATAATGTTTTACAAATGAAAAGGTTCAAGGAAATATGGCGATTGTTGCTAAAAAATTATGGTCAAATTGCGATGCTTTGGAATGAACAATGTGTTCATTATAAAATGGGTATCAGTAAATAGGTCAACAAAACCTTCTTTTATGTAACATTCTATCCTTTTTTAAAGATTAGGAATTGATCATCGACTATGCAATAGCATTAAATGATATATTCTATACCTTAGCTTTGATACGGGTGTTATATCGTTGCAGGGAGATTATGCAACCAATACTCTACAACTTCCAATTGGTTTTTCTTCTTTCCTTTGTCATCTTGTCTTTTTAAAGAAACTCTTCTAGAGTGCAAAGCTAAACATGTCAAACTGCTTGTAAATTGGATTGTCAAACTTGTAATGGAATATGTAACAATTCTCTACTTATTATTAATAAATTTGATATAAAAGGTGTACTTGTTAAATTCATTATATAAATCTCTTATTAGATGTGACTTTTTATTGTGAAATTACCATTACAGCTAGTGTGACACATGTTCTTAGTGGTTTTGAGTGTTATCTATTTTGACATAAATGTTTCAACTATAATGAAAATTCTCTATTGTTTTATAAATTTCTAAAAGAAACATTATACTTATCTAAATATTGTTATTATTTATAATATGAATTAAATTATTTCAATTAATAATCTAATCTTATTTCAATTTTCACATTATTACTATATTAAATATTTTCTATTAAATGATCATTCAAAACCACTATTTATTCATAAATCCATAATGTTAAAATTTCAAAACATTATTTTCCAAATAATTTAAGTCATACTAATTTGAAATTGCAAAATCAAAATTCAACAACCACTCATAACATACTTATCTACCCATCTAAAATTACAATTTTCTCATCAAAATATATATATATATAATATATATATAAATATATAAAATAATGCAATTTTGATTTAAGCTTTTATCTTTTATTTCCTTTTGGAAGGAGTTAGCTTTCACCCTAAATTATCACATAAATCATAATCTTTTAACCACATTAAATGTAAAAGCTCATATCAATTTTATTGAGGATCTGATTTATTTAAGAGTATAAAAGGGTATCACAATAAGGCTTATTATGTTCTTAAAAATGCACAATCAATATATATAATGCCGATTAGAAATAATATAAATATATTAAAAATATAAATAAATACAAGAATTTAGTATTTTTAAATAAAATTATATTTTGAGTATTTTTATTTAAGTGTTTAAATAAAAATTAGAAAATCAGAATTTTATTAAAAATAATAATTTTAAAAGATATTATCTTTAAAAAATTTAAGCCAAAGTATAATGAAGTTGTATAGATATGTAATATGTATAAAGTACATATACTTAATATGTATAATGAAGTTGTATATATAATTATTTTGTATACATTATGATAAGTGTATGAATCATCTTTTCAAGTATTTTTAAAGCCGGTATTGGGATGGAGTTGACACCTTTTTAGGGAAGGGTTTTCGTTATTGTACGAGTTGATGTAGTTATTGTATGGATTGTTAGTTTACTAGTTGATGTAGTTATCGTATGGATTGGTGAGAAGATTTGATGTTGTTTTAAATATTTTAATTTAATGTATAATTTGGAGATGCAATTATTTGTTGAATTGAGGTTTTTGTGATTTGTATCAAGTTTTATGATTTGATGTTGTTTTAAATATTTCAATTTAATGTATAAGTTGAAGATGTAATTATTTGTTGAATTGAGGTTTTTGTGATCTATATCAAGTTTTATGAGAAGATTTTTTTGTGTAAATCATATAATGATACATTTGTTGACGCGTTTTGAATTAACGAGTGTGGTTCATTGTCAGGACAAGTTGAAAAATGAGATCATGGATGCATGTTAAATAGGGAGAGCAAATCTTCCAATGGCTAGGTTTGACTAGGAAACAACTATATCGCACGCGGTAACTAGATTGGACTAACGGCTATATTTAACCATGACAACACTAAATTTGACTAGCCAACTAGACTCGACCAAGGGATAGAGACATGGAATAGTATTATATTTGATAAAACTATTTAATTATAATAATATTATTAGATAAATAATTATTCAATGTATTAATAGTGTTTAATATACATATTATCATAATATTTTTTTAATGTTCTGAATGCTATTAATGTCTAAAATAATAATCTTATGAATGCTATTTATGAATATTTATTTTAATACTTTTATGTTAGTCATGTTTATTATTTAAGTAAAATGTTAACTATATTTATGTTAATAGTAAAAATAAATCTAGAGAATAATAATAATAACAACTAAGTAAAATGTTAACCATATTTATGTTAATATGTTAATAGTAATTTAACAGTAGATCTAGGGATTATTAATGTTAATAATAGTATGGATTTATTATTACTCTTAATATTCCTAAATATATAACTATAATAATAATATTATAAAGTTAATTATTATCTCATAAATTATAATAATAATAATAATAATAGTTATTATTCTATTATTAATGGTTTGGGTAATTTATTAATAGAATTTATTAATTAAATATAAACTTACAACATTAAGCTATCTAATGTAAACTTGAACTTTCTACTTAAATATAAATTTTAGATCAATAACCATCTATAATAGATAATTTTTTACCCCATTAAGTTAGTTATATAATGGACCATCTAATAAATTGAAGGAAAATAACATGAGGGAAATTTCTAAAAGGACTAAAATCAAAGAGATACTAAGGAGAAAGAAAACAGGTTAGTTAAAAAACTTTACTCATCAATAGTTAGGGATAGAGAAAGGATTTTTATTTAGACAATTTGTTCAAATCTTAAATTGAGAAGGGGTGAAAGAAACCAAGCAACCGTAAGAATCAAAGAGACGATAAAAAGGAAACAACAAGGAATGAGAAGACAAGTGGGAAGAAACGCCTAGGAAGAGAGGGCAGGGATCCAGCAACTATTGATTTTCCAGCCATCATCTCTATTGAGATTGCTCGACCCTTTTTCAATCTCAATGGCTTCCCTAAATTTCCAGTGATGAAACTATGCAACCTTAGCAATAACACAGGCCCCCTCAATACAAACGTGATGTTAGTCTTCTCCGCATGCTCCGTTAGTGCGGAAGACTGGGTCCTCCCATGTTTTAGGTCTGCTAAGTGCTCATTAATCCTCTGATTAATAGAGTGACTAATCTCGCCAATGTAGGGTGTGAGGGCCATGAGCTGCAGGGCGGCCGACAGTGTGAACGGACGAGCTACAACCATGGTGAAGTCACACGAGTTGGAGAAAGACTTGTGAGAAATGTGTTGGAAGAGTTATGTTTACATCGTTTGGGCGGTCTCGGGGTAGCCCGCATGATGGGCGGACCGATGGCGAACTGACTAAATGATGGGGTGGTCGACCATGGAGATGGATGGGCCGATGGTGTTGAATTATGGATGAGGCCGATGGATGTACATTGAGTGGCAGGGTGGCTGGGCAACCACAACGGGCGAGCAAGTCTATACATAGGCAAAGGACGAGTTGTGGAGGAGCATTCAGCCAACGAGTTCACTTGGACACAGAGCGAAGGCAAGTGCGAAGTTGGGTGGAGAGCTGACGATGTAGTGCACAGGAGGTGCAGGTTATGTGCTTGCACGACAGGCGGTTCAATCGAAATGCAGGTGCGAAGGTAACTAGGCAGTAGATGCGAAGCATCGGTGAGTTCAGCGGGTCGGGCAGGGCTGCACGACGGGTGTTCCCGCCGACGAGCTGGGTGTGTGCGTGATCGGTGAGGGTGTTTGGTAGGCATGCACGACGAGCGACCGAGTTGGGCATTCGTACAGGTGTGCACGACGGGCGAACCGAGTAGGGCATCTATTGAACAATCAACCGAAGTGCTGAACGGGTGACCCAGGTAGGGCGCACCGTGCACGGAGGTGAGTCAGTTCAAACGGTGGAAACGGTGAAGTGTTGGAGTTGTGAACTGAGGTGCGACTCGTGCTGAGGTGCTCGTGTGTGGTGACTTGGTTATGAAGAGGCACGCCCAAGTTGGGCAAACAACACGGTCATGCGACAAGGTGAACGAACGGTTGGTGAGTCATGCGGCGACTGTGCAGAGGCACAGACGAGCTGGACAACTGAGTTTGCTAAAGGTTGGAAAATTGGCTAAGTGTAAATTTGCGGTTTCCCAAGATTTATCTTGTACTTATAAAAAGAAGATTTAGATATTGATATCGGGCAAACTCATATTGCAGGGAGTTACCCCTCCCTTATAAAAAGAAGATTTAGATATTGATATCGGGCAAACTCATATTGCAGGGAGTTACCCCTCCCTTTATACTGTTGTGCAATTGTATATGTGTTAATTTCTATTGATGATGAATATGAATGGGTTTTCATTTGTATAAAGGCTAATAATAATACTTGGTAATGAAAATAAACTAAGTATCGAATGTTAAGGCGTAGTCCATGAACATAAGTATTGGTGAAAAGAAAGTGTTCGATTGTGCCACACCTCGCTATAAGCAGTTGAAAGATTACCATATGTGTAGGGGCATGAGAGTTGGCATCAGCACTGGTGAACTAAATGAAGGAGCTAATTCTACAAAGAACGAAGAATTGAAAGGAAGTTCAAACTTTGCAGGTGACAGGTTGAATATCAGGGTGATTCAGGTGAATGGTGAAACAGGTTTAGTAGAGGTGAAGCTTAGTGCTTGGGCCAAGTTGAATGAAAAGGCATGGTAGGTTTGGAAGAATGCAAAGGGAAGCTCTTGCTTACCTTATACAAGTTGAAGTGGATTAAAGAAGAGAACCACCAGATTCAAAAGGAACTTGAAGTCTTGGAAAAGAATGTTGAAGATGAACTTCTTCAACTTTGTTGGACAATGGAGCAGGATGACATTGCAGATTGTGTTAACCAGGGAGAGGAAGCCATGATAGTTGAAGATGTTGTAGATATGACAATGATGGAGGATGAACTTGAGATTGATTAAGTTGGACCAGGATCATGCAGTTCGAGGACATGGATGGATGAGGATACTCACATGGAGGAGCCTCATGATGATGAAGTAAGTATTGATACTTGTGTTTCACTTGAGAATTTGGTAGATGAATCGTATGCAGGGAAGAGCAAAGTCAATTTTCCAATGCAAGGGAACATCTTACAATGGATGCCTATGATGAGACCTTGTATGGAGAAGCAAGAATTTGTGACTGTTGCAGGACTTATTAGGGTTTTTTGTGACCTTATAGTAGAAGGTGCAAAGGCCCATGATAAGGGAGGAACATGATGATCATTGCAAGAGGATTGGGTCATGTTTTAGCCACATCGAGAATTGGCTAAGTGCCCGGCATGATTCATGGATAGATTGGAGGAGGGCATACACTTGAGGTATGATGATACTTGGCTGGACTTCTCATGGCTGAGACCAGGAGAAAGTCTTGGGGGAACCTTTAGTGGGGGAGCTATGATGGAGAGACTCATGTGAAGGTGATATGGTTCGGTGATCGAGTTCACTAGATTGAAGATTGCAAGCTTGAATGAGGATGATCAATTCTTGTGATGGGTCTACTTGGTTGGACAACATGGGAAACTTATTCATCGACATCAGGCTTGAGACATGGAGCATGGTAGTCTTATGCAGGGACATTATGCAGGAGCACTTGTAGAGGTGTCACTTATGGGCATCCAATGAGGAGTGCCAAGGCAGGGATGTTCTACAGGTGGATTTGCTTGTGTTACATGGAGATGTTTTACTTATGAGTCGATGGAGAGGTTGTACACTTATGTACAACAAGGCCATGGACTTGGATGGATTTGTGAGCAGACTATGGAGCATTCCTACTACATGGAGAGTTGAGGCATCTTGGAGAGACCTTTGGGCCGAGGCTTGTATGCTTGCTAGGATGTTGGTTGGAGATGACTCATGGAGCTCATCATGACATGAGGTTGTGACTTTTGGAGACTTCATATATGGTGGACTTGGAGGATTTGATGCATTGAGGAGCTGAGGTCAAAGACTTTGATGCAGAATGGGATGCATAATTTCGAGTACATGTATGGGTGTGACTTGGAAGAGTGACTTAATAAGGAGGATCGATATGAGACACTTTGGAGTGATGGAGTTACAACGATGATGATGCCTTGGTGGCAACACTTGGGCATGGGTTGAGCCGAGACTCAAACACTTTTGACACATGGAAGCTAATTGATCTATGATCATGGGTAGCACATGGATAGGTGAGACAAGTGTA
>APFE030039749.1:0-11864 GCA_000404065.3 Pinus taeda | reverse complement strand
ATGCGAACAATGGAGAAATTGGCACAAATCACAAATTTTACAAGCTCAAATAAATGTAAATGGGAAGGAAAATATAACCCATAAAATGATGAATAATTCATTAGTATGGTCATTCCAAAATGTAATTCTATCAATGTAGTAGCTGCATAGAAAGAAAAAAAGAACTCCATTTCATAGATTAGAGAATTCACCCATCTAGCACATATTCTTCCCATTCCCCCAAATTGTGGGTAATGTTGTGACCTAGAATAGAAATAAATGCAAATCACTCAAACTCTCTCTCTCTCTCTCTCTCTCTCTCTCTCTCTCTCTCTCTCTCCCAGAAATGTATATGTATTAGAATTTTGCATCAAATAAAAGGTTTCTAGCTTAATGATTTGTAAACAACACAAGTAAAAAATAAAAAGAAGTCATCTAACCAGAGAATAAATATCAATAAAATTTAAAATTACAAATGCTTCAATATGATAAAATTAAATAACAAGATATACTCTACATTGAGACGAGGTGTTTGTCTTACATATAAATTCTTTGATAGTAATTTATGAGCTTGATATAGATTCTCAATAACCTCGGTCACTACTTTATTGGTTTGTTGAACAGTTTCTTGATGATATTTTTGAGCGTTTTGGGTTCTATGTTTTCGAGATTTGCAAAGATAATGATTGTTTAAAATGTTTTGTAATAGTCTAGTTAATATTATTAGGTATAAGTAATATATTAGCCCAATTTTAGGTAGTTATGATGGTATTTATATTTTATTGGAATAGTAAAAATGAACCAAACTTTGTGAGAGCTAGCAATATCTTCCACACAGATGTATGAATCCTTAACCAAGGGAAAAAACAAGTGTGTTGTGAATATAACAAAATGATAAAACCGGGTCTTACATATCCACTGAACTATATTTTTGGTTAGTGGTTTTGCAATTATAATAAAATCCCTCATTTGGAGAGTCTCATAACAATACATGGAGAAAATGTGCATCAAATGCCATCTTTCCGACCACTGAGTACATTACCACAGTATATTATACATGTCTTCAGCAAAGCTATGACAATGCTACTTCTAACCCAAAAACTTTGAACCCCCAAAGAAGCCATTTATCTAAACATTTCCTGGACTATTTCTCAAACCTTGTATATAGGGCTATCCTCCTTTTGCAATGAACTTACCATTTATGTTTTGCCACATAACAATATTAACTTGAGTGTTTAATATATCCTAGTCCACTTCTCCCAAAGCGTGTTTTTCTACATAGCATTAGTTGTATACATAATTCAGAAATGTTTAGTAATATAAAAAAGGATTATACACTTTATTAAAAGAAATAAGTCTCAACATAACCATTAATGTTAACTACACTGCTGCATGAGGGAGGAACAAATATTGGTAATATGCTACTACAATATACCTAAGGAAACAAAAAACCCTTTTTGCCACCAATTTTCAATGAGAATAGTGTATGGTATGTTTTTATCTGAAGACATATGACAACACTACCAAAATCATTGGAGATATCCTCCGAAGTATTACCCCCTTAAAAAAACAGACCCTCACAGGATAGTCGAGAAGCTCCATAATATTGACCCCGCCTTTCTCAGACCTTCATGGTACTTTTTTTGGGTGCTTTTTCAATGAGGAGAGGAATGTTGAGGTAATAACTTTTCTTCATTAATTCATCATGCCAATTTTCACAATATTTAGATATCACAATTGTAATCATATCTCTATAGTTTACAAATTTGTTATCGAATCGAAAAAAATAAAAAGAATGAAATATTTAACCTCTTCTTATTTCTATTAAAAAGTTCCACCGAAATTGTTTCAATCCAAAAAGAGTCAAATGTTGCAACTAAAATAGTGGAGTTAAGTGGAATTGTAGTTGGTTTATAGTTGTAAAATCTCAGAGGCTCTTGTACCCATGACGAGAAAATGGGTTCCCAGCCTCGACAAACAAATTAAATTCTAACAACAAGCTATCATGGTTAATTCCTTTAGGCAAGAAGTCCAATACTCAAGAGGCACATTCTCACACTCAATTGGACTCACCTGCAGTATAAGAAACAATAACATGAGAAGTGCATGAAAATGCACTCAAAACCCCAAACACTGCATCAAAAGGTGTTTCCATCCTCGCTATTTATGCTTACATTTATGGTAATCAGATTTGGACTATCAAAGATAGGGAATTTTTCCAAGTACCGAAATTTTTTTTGCTCACTTTCTTCAAAATTGAAAAACACGTCTTCCTCGCCTACTTTGGTGAAGTTGAATTTACTAGGGTCGAAGCCCTAAAGCATGTTGTCCACTAAAATTCAGTAGGAAATTTCTTAATATGACACCGTTCATTCAGTTGAGAAATGAAACCATATTTTATAGGGATGATCTAGAATTTAATACCCCCACACAGTTTGTGGCTACAATCCATGTCAAAACATGTCCTTAAAAACATCACCCAAAAAGGCATACCCAAATTAATCTATGTTGAATAGGAAATTTCAATAATTGCATCACATTTTACACATTGAAATTTTATATGTTCATGCTGTTTTCCATACTTTCAACACTTTTATTGGATTTAATATTTTTATTATGTATTCGGTTCCATATAAAGAAATACCAACAATTCTAAGTAACTTTGACAACATCGCAACAATTTATTTACATACATATGAACAAAAAAGGTGAGAAAGTGAATGTTTTAATTTAAATCCTACAAAGGAGTGGGATACTTGTTTGCAAAATAGGGAAAACAAGTCTATCAATCTCACCTAGTAAAAATAAACATAATTCCACATGAGACTCACATTCATGCCAACAATGGATAAGTTGAAACATATCATAAATTTTGCAAGCTCGGAGAAAGGTAAATGGGAAGGCTAGATATATCCCATATAATGAAAGTAATTAGATTCATTGTGGTCATTTCAAAATGTAAGTCTGTAGATGTAGTAGCCACATAGAAAGAAAACAAGAACTCCACTTCATAGATAAGAGAATTCACGCATCTAACACGTATTCTTACCACTCCCCCAAATTATGTGTAGTGAAAGAAAACAAGAACTCCACTTCATAGATCAGAGAATTCACCCATCTAACACATATTCTTCCTACTTCCCCAAATTATGAGTAGTGTTGTGACCTAGAATAGAAATAAATGCATATAACTCAAACTCCCTCTCTCTGACATAGAAATGTATATGTATAATAATTCCACCTTGAAGAAAATATTTCGAGGTTGATGGTTTGTACCAAAAAATAAAAATAAAAAAAATTGAATCAATGAATATTATTACATGTTTTTTTAAAATGTATTTATGTTTAACTAATATATTTATTCTTTTAATAATAATAATAATAATAATTAAAAAAATGAAATAATAATTTAGTTATGTTTTATGATATTGATATTTATAATGAAGATGTAATTTTGATATGTTTATCAATGTTTACCAATCTTTTAATTTATATGATCATCCTAATTTAATTATAATTAACAAAAGACACTTTTCAATACTAAAATCACAGAACCATACATCTTTATAATTCACAGACTCGTTTAATTTATATGATCATCCGAATTTAATTATAATTAACTAAACACATTTTTCAATACTAAAATCATAGAACCATACAGCTTTATAATTCACAGACTTGATTAACTATGGAACCATGGTGCAATTTGAAGGAAAGAAAAAATTCCTACCAATTTCTTGTTTTAGTATTTCTATATTGTATTCTTTCATGTGGGCATCATCTTAAATTAACCTTTTATTTCCTAAAGAAATTTACTTGTATTTTTATTTCCCTCTTAATTTATCATAAATTAATTAATTAGAGAAAATATCATATCAACACATATAATATTAAGTATGTGGTATGTGTTCAGGCCATACATTTTGACGAGGTGTGTGTTTAGGCCATACATATTGAATGAGGTGGCAGACCCTTCATGTCGAGAGAATCGGTCATGATGAATTGAAGTGATGGAAACTTTATCTAGAAATTAAGCCCAAAAGGTTAATTAAGGAGAAGAATGAAAAGAAGGCAATTGCAGTAGTCCAGCAAGATCCAGGTTTAGATTCAGGTGATGAAAGGAGGATAGCCATCATGGTTACGATAGGTAAAACCTCCAACATTAGTTCAAGATAAAAAACTATTGCATATTCATCTAACATAAATCCTCCACATGAGGATAAGAGAGTTGATTTGTTTAACATAAGGATAACTTCTAAGCATACAAAGATAGATACAATGTTTGACAGTGGATCACAGGCGAATCTAATCTCTGAATATTTAGTTAAAAGTTTGCGTTTGGAAAGACAAAATCATCAAAGACCTTACCCATTAGGATGGCTAATCAATGGAAACATCATGTAATAAATGAAGAAAAAGTGATTCAAACAAATCAACAGCTAAATAGATACTTTCAAAGACAAACTAAGTTGCAACAAGTTCACTTAGTAAATAGGAAGCATAAAAGTATGTCAATTCAAGTAGTTGGCTTGATATCAAGTATATATTTGATTGTATCTATCATTATGAAAAATAGTTTGTCTATACATATTGATGGTATTAAACATCATCCAGTAGAGACTATTTTCAAAGATTGTGAATCACTAACTCATGGTTCTTAGTGGAAAGAAATCAATTGCCATGTTGATAACAGGTTGTTTGCCCATCATCGTAAGTTGTTCATATCGCAGATGGATGAAATAGGTCATTGACTCAAAACGTTCCATGGTCAACATCATCACGGTCATCGTTTGCGAGTGATTGATCAAATGTATTGGTACATCATTAGGTCAAGGTGGAAAGAGAGGGAGTTCTAGCGTCATCGACTAATTTTTTCGTCAAACTTTTGTGGTCCAAAAGCTTTCAACTGGAGAGGAAGTCTCGAGGAGAATTCCATTGATTCAGTTGCACAAGTGTTTAAGTGTCATCATCAGTATTCAGTGTCGTCGTCAATTCCGTTAAGATTCGACAATTTGACAATGTTGGTTATGGATTAGGTTGTTCAGGTAATGTTTATGGTATATATGGCGTTGAGTGGATATGGGTTTGTAACTAGCTGTCAACTTGTGTCCATCAATAGTTCCGCTGGGATTGGTCGATGATATGTGTCTTGTCGTTGCCTCACAGATTGATCATCATTTTGGGTTGTCATCCACTTTGAAGGGTTTGATATGATTTGTCGACATAGCTTATCGTCCTATGATATTGGTACAAATGTCACTTTTTGATGAAGAAAAGGTACATAGGTTATTTTGTGAAACCTAAACCTAATACAAACCTAATGCTAAAAACCTAAACCCTAAGTGCATTAACCTAACACCTAAGCCCCAAACCATGTATCAAAGCCTAATTCTATACCTAATGAATGTTGCCTAAGTCTAAACCGCTAAACCTATGATCATATAACTCTCAGACTATATTCATATGTTAACACATTGTAAAACAAATATAAAAACAAGACCATAGGCCTTGACTGCAACCACATCAGAGGTTCGCTGCCGCATGTAACCACTAGGCAGTTGTCACATGCAGGTGGTTAAAGAAGCCATCACTGGAACTATCGGGATAGCCGACAGATGTCAGGTCGCGGTTAGACTACCCCGTTCACATACAGGCGGTCGATATACTCCGACTGGTTAGTAAATCACAAGCAGTCCTGTGGTTATTATAAAGTTTATTTATGGTTCTTTTGTTGAAGTTGTTAAGACAACTAATGCGATGGTCATTAAACCTAGCCTAGGTTTCATAAATTTTGCAAGCTCGGAGAAAGGTAAATGGGAAGGCTAGATATATCCCATATAATGAAAGTAATTAGATTCATTGTGGTCATTTCAAAATGTAAGTCTGTAGATGTAGTAGCCGCATAGAAAGAAAACAAGAACTCCACTTCATAGATAAGAGAATTCACGCGTCTAACACGTATTCTTACCACTCCCCCAAATTATGTGTAGTGAAAGAAAACAAGAACTCCACTTCATAGATAAGCTAATTCACCCATCTAACACATATTCTTCCTACTTCCCCAAATTATGAGTAGTGTTGTGACCTAGAATAGAAATAAATGCATATAACTCAAACTCCCTCTCTTTGACATAGAAATGTATATGTATAATAATTCCACCTTGAAGAAAAGATTTCGAGGTTGATGGTTTGTACCAAAAAATAAAAATAAAAAAAATTGAATCAATGAATATTATTACATGTTTTTTTAAAATGTATTTATGTTTAACTAATATATTTATTCTTTTAATAATAATAATAATAATAATTAAAAAAATGAAATAATAATTTAGTTATGTTTTATGATATTGATATGTATAATGAAGATGTAATTTTGATATGTTTATCAATGTTTACCAATCTTTTAATTTATATGATCATCCTAATTTAATTATAATTAACAAAAGACACTTTTCAATACTAAAATCATAGAACCATACATCTTTATAATTCACAGACTCGTTTAATTTATATGATCATCCGAATTTAATTATAATTAACTAAACACATTTTTCAATACTAAAATCATAGAACCATACAACTTTATAATTCACAGACTTGATTAACTATGGAACCATGGTGAAATTTGAAGAAAAGAAAAAATTCCTACCAATTTCTTGTTTTAGTATTTCTATGTTGTATTCTTTCATGTGGGCATCATCTTAAATTAACCTTTTATTTCCTAAAGAAATTTACTTGTATTTTTATTTCCCTCTTAATTTATCATAAATTAATTGATTATAGAAAATATCATATCAACACATATAATATTAAGTATGTGGTATGTGTTCAGGCCATACAATTTGACGAGGTGTGTGTTTAGGCCATACATATTGAATTAGGTGGCAGACCCTTCATGTCCAGAGAATCGGTCATGATGAATTGAAGTGCTGGAAACTTTATCTAGAAATTAAGCCCAAAAGGTTACTTAAGGAGAAGAATGAAAAGAAGGCAATTGCAGTAGTCCAGCAAGATCTAGGTTTAGATTCAGGTGATGAAAGGAGGGTAACCATCATGGTTACGATAGGTAAAACCTCCAACATTAGTTCAAGATAAAAAACTATTGCATATTCATCTAACACAAATCCTCCACATGAGGATAAGAGATTTGATTTGTTTAACATAAGGATAACTTCTAAGCATACAAAGATAGATACAATGTTTGATAGTTGATCACAGGCGAATCTAATCTCTGAATATTTAGTTAAAAGTTTGCGTTTGGAAAGACAAAATCATCGAAGACCTTACCCATTAGGATGGCTAATCAATGGAAACATCATGTAATAAATGAAGAAAAAGTGATTCAAACAAATCAGCAGCTAAATCAATACTTTTAAAGACAAACTAAGTTGCAGCAAGTTCACTTAGTAAATAGGAAGCATAAAAGTATGTCAATTCAAGTAGATGGCTTGATATCAAGTATATCTTTGATTGTCTCTATCATTATGAAAAATAGTTTGTCTATACATATTGATGGTATTAAACATCATCCAGTAGAGACTATTTTCAAAGATTGTGAATCACTAACTCATGGTTCTTAGTGGAAAGAAATCAATTGCCATGTTGATAATAGGTTGTTTGCCCATCATCGTAAGTTGTTCATATCGTAGATGGATGAAAAAGGTCACTGACTCAAAACGTTCCATGGTCAACATCATCACGGTCATCATTTGCGACAGATTGATCAAATGTATTGGTACATCATTAGGTCAAGGTGGAAAGAGAGGGAGTTCTAGCCTCATCGACTAATTTTTTCGTCAAACTTTTGTGGTCCAAAAGCTTTCAAGTGGAGAGGAAGTCTCGAGGAGAATTCCATTGATTCAGTTGCACAAGCGTTTAAGTGTCATCATCAGTATTCAGTGTCGTCGTGAATTCCGTTAAGATTCGACAATTTGACAATGTTGGTTATGGATTAGGTTTTTCAGGTAATGTTTATGGTATATATGGCGTTGAGTGGATATGGGTTTGTACCTAGCTGTCAACTTGTGTCCATCAATAGTTTCGCTAGGATTGGTTGATGACATGTGTCGTGTCATTGCCTCACAGATTGATCATCATTTTGGGTTGTCATCCACTTTGCAGGGTTTGATATGATTTGTCGACATAGCTTATCGTCCTATGATATTAGTACAAATGTCACTTTTTGATGAAGAAAATGTACATAGGTTATTTTGTGAAACCTAAACCTAATACAAACCTAATGCTAAAAACCTAAACCCTAAGTGCATTAACCTAACACCTAAGCCCCAAACCATGTATCAAAGCCTAATTCTATACCTAATGAATCATTGCCTAAGTCTAAACCCCTAAACCTATGATCATATAACTCTCAGACTATATTCATATGTTAACACATTGTAAAACAAATATAAAAACAAGACCATAGGCCTTGACTGCAACCACATCAGAGGTTAGTTGCCACATGTAACCACTAGGCAGTTGTCACATGGAGGAGGTTAACGAAGCCATCACTGGAACTGTCGGGATAGCCGACAGATGTCAGGTCGTGGTTAGACTACCCCGTTCACATGCAGGTGGTCAATATCCTCCGACCGGTTAGTAAATCACAAGCAGTCCTGTGGTTATTATAAAGTTTATTTATGGTTCTTTGGTTGAAGTTGTTAAGACAACCAATGCGATGGTCAATAAACCTAGCCTAGGTGTCATGGAACCACAAGAATGAGTTCTAAAACTCAACCTGAGGCAACCAAATTCACCCTGAATTCAACCAAGGTGGTTTTCATGAACCTAGAGGCTTGTAAAAGGTGAAGTTTTCCTTCATTGATGAGAAGAGTGGTTTTTTGACTTTTTGCTGGCAGATTGTAGAGGTCATAGGCAATCATGTTTTTGGTGTTATAGGAGCATCCGAGGTGAGAATTGGAATTCGTAAGAGGCGTTGGAAAGCTGGTTCAGAGGGATATCTGATGACAGTGACCAGAGGTGCCTGGGTGCACATTCAAACTGATCAAATCTCTGTGTAACCAACACCTTCTTTTCATTCCTAGTAAAAATGGTCGCCCATCTTGAAAGTGGAAATGGAGATGTAGGCCATCAAGGACGAACTCCGTCATCAATCTTGATGTCTGGTATCAATGTTTTTTTACTGTTTTCACTTTTGTTATGTATCTTTATTATGTTTAATCAACTGTCGTAAAGTCGTCTTCTCAAGCAGATTGCCTCGATTTCCACAATATCAGTTAACATTCAAATCATTAATTGTTAATTAATTCTACATCAGTTTTAGTTTATGATCATTTTAGATCAGTTACGTAGGCATGGGGTTTAAAATTTGACTAGCTCAATCTCATTCTCTTAAACATGCCTAATTAGGAACTCTCAGAGGCCATGAAAATCACAATCTTCTAATTTCATATCGAGCTCTCGTGGCATCATGTATCTTTTTATACGAGGATTTGGCCTTGAAATGACTTTGTAAACTATAAAACAATTCCTATAAAGGTTCGTGTTTTTGAAATAAAACTTCTACTTCAGGAACTTCAACTCTCCATTCATCCAAAAAATAATGAAAACTAAAAGAAAATTTTTAATAAAACATCTGCCTACATCTCGAGATCGTTCCTTCCAACTACCTTCACCTAGGATAATCGAATTGTTGAACATTCTCCAATCGTCTAACATATAATCCAAAGGCTCAATTTGATAAATATGGACAGGAGGGAAGTTATTTTCAAAGGGGAATGCCTTATGGTATAAATATAGAGGAGGGAAGTGATTCTGTAACTATTGATCTCATTGTTCCTTTGTACTTTCCTACTTTCCATTGCCTTCTTTCTCCAAATCCAATGTGCTCCAAGAATTCTCCAAGAAAACTCTAATTGTGGAAGTGTGTGAGAGAGAAAGAAATAGAAGGGAGCTCGAAGCTAAAGATGCAAAAATCTAACATTGAAAAATGACATGCACTGATCCTCAAAAGTATATCTATAATTGAGGCCTCTATTTTCCCCATTTTCGTGTATTTTTCCTTAAATTTCATTCTCATGAAAATATGTGACCTTTCACCTTTCTTTTCTCCTATTTTCCATTATTTTCATAAATAAGTGTCAATAAGTGTCTCTTTGCCTTTACCATTTCCTTTTCTAATTTGCTTTAGCCATAATAAACCAAATGAATACCTAGGATTTTTTTCCCAATATTCGCCTTGGGATATGTGTCCCATGACCTTGGTCTTATTTTTTCCTTTATTAACTTTATTACATGTATTTTTATCCAGGGTTATTACATAACACTCCCCCTTAGGGGAACACCATCCTTGTGCTTCAATGACACCTATAACTAGTAAGACCACTAAAAACTGAAACATACTACCCCATAGAGATTTATAACCCAGTTCATTACAATATTTATAATGACTTCTTAATGAAAACATGACAACCATACTAGATCTTTATAACACAACTCATTACAATACATACAATCAGAACCACATATACTCATGAACCATTTCTTCAACTAGAAAATAATCATACTTTCTATGGAGCTTTAACCACAAGTCGGTAGAGTTTTTACAATAATATAAACATATATACATATGTACATTTACTTAACCAACAAATAAAAGGATATGGTGCCCATATAAGCAACAAGGGAATCTATAGGCTCACACCTCCACCCTCAAAGTAGTACTAGGATTCACCTCCTTCTTAGGAAGTCTAGAATCCACTGCCAAAGACAAACCTACATCCATTGTCCAGCGCTAAAATCGCGTGCCACTTGTCTTCTCAATGAACAACTACTAGCTCATTTTTATAGGGGACCCCCTTATTGGGAAAAATACTGAGGGGGGTGGGGGTGAATCAATATTTTAAAACTCTCTTAAACCTTTCAATTTCTTATTTAGATTTCTGTATGCTCATTAAGTAAAACATCATATGCACGCACCAACGAAGAAGGACAGCTACACATATCCAATTAACTAAATTTTCATATATTTTTCCATTTGTTCTACTTTAACGAGTGTATCATCACTTCATTAACATTCAATTAAAAAGTATCCATGAGAAGTAAAAACAAAATAAACCATCATACATAATCATCATAGTAACACATGAGGAGACCATAATTTTTAGGTGGAAACTCAATGTGTAGAAACCATTATTATTGTTCTCTTTGTCTTCATCCTTTATTATAAATGAAAACATCTTACAATATTGTACTGGCACATACTATTATTGGTACCCACCAGAAGAGATCTCCAACCTCCTAATCATATTTACCAACTACCAGTTCATATTGATTTATCTTCTTCTTGTTCATATTGTTTTGATCGTTCTACTGGATTCCGCTATTTGAAAGTAGAAGTAGATTCTTCTCATGTGCTTTAGTACATTGCATGAGCTTGTAAATCTACAATATTTGCTATAGTTAACATAGGTTTTGATATCCTACTCATCTAGAAGGCATGATATCCTTGTCTTCCAGATCATGTAGTTGGATGCACCCTCTCAAACTGATCCTAATCTCGCAGCCCATGAGCTGCCATGTTTGCAAGTGAAATGTCAAATTGCCTCCTCTCTCTTTTGCATTGCTGCTGGGCTGGCCTACGGACCCCATGTTGGAGTTAGTAGATCTGCGGCTCCCTCCTACTACTTAGCAAATCAGAATTCAGATTTCTTCGCTGGAAGTCATTGGAGGAAGAAGTCCCTTAAGTGTGTCTTCTTCTCACCCCACTGACGCTATTTTGACAATAGCTGCTACAAAATATCTGTGTCCCAACTGAAGATATGCTCTACAAGGAAACATATGCTGCTCACTTCTACCTCTAGAAAGCTTTGATTTGGAGATCAAATTTCTCTATCAACTCACTCTGAAAAATTGAATTCTCCTCC
>APFE030039747.1:0-16609 GCA_000404065.3 Pinus taeda | reverse complement strand
TATATAAAATCATTAAAAAATAAAATAAAATAAAAACTCTGAAAATAAAAATAAAAATAAAATTCTTAAAACTCCAGCTAACATACAAACACAAAACAGAACCAAACTTCATAAAACCTCCACTAAGTACGATGGAACACCAATAATAATGATATTATAATCTCACATATGTCATGTCAAATGGAACCAAATAAGGTTAAGGTGGGTGAAACAAAGGATTACAGAAAGAACTCTTTGTATGCCTTCAATACCTTGGTGGCTACAATGTATGTCTAATGTATTAGTGTATTTCTAATATATTGGCTCACTAAGATGTATTTTGACACCTTCATTCAATTTCAACTATTATAACAAAACAAAAATTATGATTTTCAATATCAAAGTTGAAAGAGTTGTGAACATCAAAAATTAACACAATAGACAACATTTTCCTATTATATTTAGGAAAAAATAAAAAATAATTCTAACTATTTTAAATTCATTTTTGTATTAAAAATTTAAAAAATATATAATTTCAGTGCCAAATTCCCATTCAAATAAAAGGAATTGAATCTATTTTCATATTAAAATATAGTTTAACAAATGAGACATCAAAGCATCACCCACCCAGTAAAATTTTCCAATCCGTCCTTTGACAAACCCCCAAAGAGATGAATGTTTTCATAGATTTCTATGAAGTTAAGGTCTTAATCTCAGGTTTTTGGATCATAAGTTTGTGGTTACAGGTACATATGATTGATGTCTTAGTAACCATAACACAAAAATTCAATCCACACGATTGGGCCAATATAGTAATTGAGCCTATATAGTAATTGAGGACTAATCTTGATGAATAAGCGGTCAGAGTTTGCAATGCGTGAACAAAAGCATAATATAACACGAAAAGAATCAATACGTATTTCTCATAGGTGCAGAAAAAGAATTATAAACAAGTGCTCAACATTTCAAATGTGCAGACAAAATTATCCATAAACGCTGCTATGCATAGTTGGATGAAAAAATTATAAGCCTACTTTAAAACAAGCTTCAAAGAAGATGAGTAGTTTCAAATGTACAAACATAATTATTCACAAACTATATCCATAGTTGCATGGTTTCAAATGTACAAACAAAATTATTCACAAACTATATTCATAGTGGCAGAGAAAAATTATAAACCCTACTTTAAAACAAGGGTAAAAAAAAAGGCATGATTTCAAATGTGCAAACAAAATTATCCATAAACAATATCCATAAGAAAAAGTTATAAACCCTACTTTAAAACAAGGCTGAAAAAGAAGCATGGTTTTAAATGTGCAAACAAAATTATCCTAAACGATATCCATAGAAATAGTTATAAACCCTACTTTAAAGCAAGGCTGAAAAAAATCATGCAAACAAAATTATCCCTAAACGATATCCATAGTTGTAGATTTTTTTTATAAACAACAAGTTACAAGAAGGATTTGGCAAACAAAATTATCCTAAACCCGAAAACACATGGCTTCACATGTGCAAACAAAGCTATCCATAAACGATATCCATAGTTGCAGATTCTTTTTTATAACCAACACTTCAAAACAAAGATCGAAGAAGAGGAGGTGTGCACACAAAACTATCCATAAACGATATCCATAGTTGTAGAAATTTTTTATAATCAATACTTTAAAACAAAGATCGAATAAGTGGAGCATGCGTCAAGAATGTTAAGATAATTTGAATGAATAGAAATTGCCTATTCAGTCCGCCGCTCTCTCAACAAGGATACAGAGCCGCTCTCCCAACAAAGATACAAAGGAGCGCTGGAGCGCTGATCGATCACAGGACCCAACAAAGATACAGAAGAGTGTGGATCTAACATAGGACCTTCATATATTCAGTCTGGCGATCTCCAAGCAAAGATATAGAGGAATGTGGATGGAACACAAGACCTTCATATCTTCAGTAAGCCCTCTCAAAATAAAATATAGAGACAACGACATTGTAGATCGAACACACGATCCTCTCCCAACAAAGATAAGATGCAGATACAGAGGCAACAACATTGTGGATCTAACACACGACCTTTATAGATTCAATCTGATTCAATCTGACTTATGGTCGAACATCACGTATTGAAACAATTGGGCACATCTTGAAACAATTGAGACAGATTGCTATTTTGAAATCTGCCTTCAACGAGGAAACGGCTAACGACTATGAATAAACTGCTCGTATTCGTATTACTCTATCAGCTCTTCACTAAATGTTAGGGTTGAATTCAAGAAATAGGATTACAACAATCTAAAAAGGCAAAAGTTTATCAAAAAAGCAAAAATTTAACTATATTTAGAACGAAGAATATTAATTAGATTCGTTAAATTTTCACAAACAAAAAGAAAAGTAAAAGAAAGGTAACTTTAAATAAAAAAAAAACCAAAATAATTAACTCGTAAAATTTGTAAATTTGAAAATAATGGAAGTAAAAAATTAGAAGTTTAATTTAAAAATATTTGAAGTAAAAGATTGACAATTTCAAAGTTAGAAACAACTAATCGTTGATAGTAAAGGAAAACATTAAGAACTAATTTTTAAAATAACATTTATTTGTTTTTAAAGTAAAAAATTAGTAGTTTCAAAGTAAAACATAAAATGCAGAACCTATTTCTACTTAAATTGTAGCTTGAAATTGACATATAGTAATCTTGTTATAATAAATAATTTAGAACATACTCGACCAACAATAAATTCAATTAAATCTATTTGACTTATAACCCTATAAATTCAATCAAATCCACTTACTTATAATCCTATAATCCTATAATCCTCTTGCCTAATTTGTGTATCATACTTATAAAATATGCACAAACACAAACATATACACAAAATAAACTATAATGACAAACATTTGAAATTCTATCATAAAACAAAAATTTGAAATTAAGTATAAGAATATATTAATTAAAAATAGTTGTGATTTTCAAATACACACATTGAATACTGGTGGTTACAAAAAAGAATACATTGTCATTCATGATGTCATGTTCATTTACCAAAATAAGTGAACCCTTATTAAATTTAACATAGATAAGTTATGCAAGCATTAAATTCATTTGAAGTGTAATTCTTGCATTGGATACTATGCATGCTTAAAATCATCATAGAAGTTATTTGTATAAAGTTATTCTAATACTTTTTGTTGTGTTCACAAATTTATAGAGATACAAACACAAACAAGCAAATCAATAGGTTACATAAAATAAAAACACAAATATTTAATATTGTACCATCATAAAACATGGATTTGTAACTAATTATCAATATATATCGGTTAAAAATACTTATAAAATAATTTGATTCTCGAAGATGCATTGAATAATGATACTTACAAGAAAATCCATAGCCATTCATGATGTTATGATAATTTGCAAAAATAAATGGAATTTTGTCAAACTAAATGCTAATTTGAACATATATAGTTTAATACACATTCAATTTATTTGGAACTGTAATTCTTGCATATTATATTTTATGTGTGTAAAATCATCATAAAAGTGATTTGTATCAAGTCAATAGACAATTTGGGCAATGACCTTCCTTTCTTGTGTTCTAAAATTATACACAAATAACAACATAAATAAACATAGGAATACATTACATAAAATAAAAACACAAACATTTAAAATTCATCATGAAACATCAACCTGTAACTAATTATAAAAATCATATTAATTAAATTAAACAACAATTTAAAGATTAATAAGTTAATATACAAATTATGCTCATTATAAAAGTATTTGTTGTATATGATATTACATATGTGTAAAAATATTATACACAAACAAACAACCACATGGAAACATAAGCGCAACAAATAAATACATAGCCTAAAATAAAACCACATACATTTAAAATTCTATCATCATAAAACATGAGCTTTTAAATTTTATGTTTATTTTGTTTGTATTTATCATAAATATGAGGGCCACTTGATATCTTTTTAATTTTACATTGAATGATTTTGGTTACAAAAAAATCCATGGTCATAGCCACATGTGATGTTGTGATTATTTGTATTGTTGAAAAATATATATTGATTAAAAGCCATCATGAAAACTTGTGATTTTGAAACATACAAAAATATGTGATGATGCTTGTAAGGAAAACAAACAACCATTGTTAGTTGTGTTATTGTCATGGTCATTTGTATCTTACAATTTATTGAATAAAAATATTTGTGAAATTTTTATTTTATACTAAACAGATTTAACAAGTTATAAACTCCACCCATTCTGTACCATAAAAAATTAATCAACTAATACACTAATTAAGATCTTACAATTATTGAATTAAGTAAGAAAATTGATTAAAATGTAGAAAAATAATACAGCGTCATTCATGATGTCATGTTCATTTACCAAAATAAGTGAACTCTTACTAAATTTAACATAGATAAGTTATGAAAGCATTCAATTCATTTGAAGTGTAATTCTTGCATTGGATACTATGCACGCCTAAAATCATCATATAAATTATTGGTATAAAACTTTTCTAATATTTTTTTTTTGTTCACGAATATATAGAGATACAAACACAAACAAACAAACCAATACATTACATAAAATAAAAAACAAATATTTAAAATTGTACCATCATAAAACATGGAGTTGTAACTAATTATCAATATATATTGATTAAATATACTCAAAATTGTTCTCCCAACAAGTAACTCAAACACCAGAAAAGTCTACCCATGAAAATTATGTTTTAAAGGAGAAAAATATTAATCCCAACTACAACATGAGGAGAGATGGCGGTTTAGAGAAGGGAAGAGAGTAAATGTAGAATCTACCAATGTTATTGACTATTGTCATGGAACTGTTAATGAAGTGAAACAATTAGAAATCAATTACTAGTTGATCAACAATTGTGAGGAAACATATCAATGGCTGACAAGGTACAATATTTGAAATAATTTAATGCCCATGAAAGTATATTTGTATGAAAATGGTCTATATTTGATCAACATCTTCAGGTGCTTGCACCAGCTAATTATCAAACAAAATTCCATATGACTTCCACACCAACTCCTACAATAGCACAATCATCTCGATCATCTTTCTCACAACACAAATTTACTTTCTATGAGCCAAGCTTTTAGGATGTGGTCTCCGTTCTGAACAACAACATCACACTCAGGAAATTGAATTTGAATGTTCCAATCGAATACCGAGGGAACGAAAAAGAAGAGGAATTCACATTTTAAATATTGTAGATGTAATTCAAGAGGTTCTCATTGACCATGAAACTATATCTCCTAATTAGCCAACCACACTTCTAGACAAACTTGAATTTCATTATAAGAATTTACATTCTTTAATTTATGGTGTATCAAATTTTGTACAAATTTTATAAGTCTCTGAATCTTCTCTTCTTTGTCACAGAGAAGGACTGAAGGGTAGGGTAGATGTTCGAGGGGCTAGTCCACTTAGTTGACCATCCCAAACAATTATAGAATTGATATTATAAAGTCGATCAACTCTCTAGTCGAGTCAACAATCTACGTTAGATAGGCTAAATTGGTTTTGAGACTTAAATTGTTGTGACTATCTCGACATAAGATAATGATGTTGTGGTCCTTAGTCCATCCATTGGGATGGAAAGAACCAAAAGGATGATAGGCCTATGGAAGACATGAATGGTTCAACAAGAGTGGAGAAGCCCAAACACAACCCCTTATCCTTGCTAAGACCTTCTAGTGGCAGAGCCATCTTGAGGCATAAAATTCCTACGATAGAATAACATGGAACAAATCAAGAATTGGGAATAAAAATTTATAAGTAAAGAGTCTTAACATACATAGGCCTGATCCCCAGATGTGGATGGTAGATAAGCATTTAAGTCAGGCGTGCTGCAGGACATGCAGGTGGCAGAACCACATGGTAACTTTCTCTTTACCTTGTGGGAATTTAATGCAGAACACTTTCCCTCGGCCAGTGCCATCATCACACTGGGAGGATCGAGACATCCCCTGCCATAATAGATCCATGGAGCCATACCCTCATCAATTTCCCCTTTGACCTCTGAGTTGCACTTGCCACCCTGTAGCTGCAGAGCCTAGCCTTTGCACTGCTACGGGTAGATGTTGGAGACTCCTCTACTGCATCAACATGGGCAATGGTGTGCACTTCTCTCATTCCCTCCATTGTGCCCTGTAAATTGAGGTCTTGGCCCCTATCTCTCGCCCGAACTTGACTTCAGCTATTCAACTCAAATTTCCTTCTGCTTCTCTTACACCATTCCCTGCTCCTCTGGCTCATTCCTCGTTGCAGCTTCAAACCTAGAGAATCATGTGGCAACACCATCATATGCGAAATAGGCAAGGTGGCAGTCGTCATAATGCGATTCGGCCCCATCTTCGCCTCCATCTACTTCTACTTCCCCTTCAGCCTCCCAACCCCCCAACCCTTCCTCTTCCCACTTCTAGGGGAGATATCAGGATACTCGTAGCGGCCGAGGTTGAGCTAGCTCCCGTGAGGCTCAGTGTGCCAGTGGAACCAACCAGCACACAGATTTCTCTGCTACATCCTAGTAGGCTCAATTCAGGTTTCTCTGCTCCATGGACCGGTCAGTAATCATCGTCACAGTCACGGTGGACTTCCGGGAACTCCCTAGCTCATATGTTGTTCTAGAACACAACCAAGAGATGCACCAAGCCTCTCCTTTGATTGTCAATATCCAGGGGGATCCAAGCTCCATCCGCCCACCAATAGAAATGGACAATTCATCCAACAGCAGACAGAAGACTGCAGGAGGCAACAGCACCTGCAAAGACAAAGGAATACAAGTGGATGACTAGGAGCCTTAGGACAATACAGGTGGCAGACATGCAACGGAAACTAACTCTGAAGATTATGGTTGGTGTCTGATCGTGGAAGAAAATCCACCATCGTAAGACACCTTGTAGCTGCATGCTACAGGTCACGTGTCTTGTTAGGGATCTGAGTTTTGTTTTTCTAGTTTTATAATGGTTAATACTGGCCAGTGTTTTTGAATTCTGCAGTGGCCAATTTTGGTAGACCTTTTTGAATTTTACAGTCTTCTTGTTAGTAAATTTTGAGTTTTGTAATGGTTGCCCCTATGTGGGTAGAATGAATCAAATTTTATCTCATTCTCGGACTGGTTTCCCCATCTGGGGCAGTCTAGTCTTCAAATCTTGTTGTTTAAAGTGGTCAGATGGTTGACCTGGTCCCATAGAGGCTGATGCCTCATTGTACATTATGTTTTTATTAATAGATTAGTTTTACTTAGAAAAAAAAAATACATAGGCCCGATGGCTCTACTAGGTTCATGGGGGGTAGGATCTCCTAAGGGACATCATTGGAATTTCCCACTTTCTTCATCCAGGGGAATGAAGTAGGATAGTATACTTCACCATTGGCCATTATTGGATGATGGGATAAGTAATTTGAGAAATTCCACACTTGCAAGTCAGTTTTTAATTAATCATTATTATTTTTTTTATTAAATGTTTTATTAATAAATCACATTTATGGAAGAGAACAACAACTTTATGGCTATATTGAATGATATTAAGTTGATATATGTGTCTTATTTCTTTAATTTTAGATTTATACTTTAGTTTTAATTTTAATGAAAGGATTTAAGAAAATTTAATAGTCTCGTTATATTTTATTTAGTTTCTTGTTTAACTTTTAGAATCTCTTATATTTAGATTTTCAACTTAAGATCTCGATAAATATTAGGTGAAACCCATTTTAATCCTTCTTAGTGCATATAATAAAGTGATAAATTTTATTTTATTTTTTCTTCATTTTATTGTAAATCATTTTACAAAATTTTAACATTATAATTATTTTCCTCCATATATTATTATTAATATATGTTTTCTAATGTTTTTGTAGGGAGATGGAGACTGGAGAATGAAGATGATTCAGATTGAAATTTATTTATATATTTGTAATTTATATTATAATTTGTAAAAGCTCAAACACCATATTAATAAAATTTGTATTTATTTTGAGGGCGGGGCTTTCCCCTCTCTCTCTCTACGCCCTCAAGATAACTATGGTCATGACTATCTGTGAGGAATTTCTGTTGTGATTATGGTTATTGTGGGTATTTCCTTTTTATTATGTCTTTTTATTTTTCTCTTCTTAAAATAAATTTATAAATTCAATAATTTTTTAAATAAACTGATATTAATAATGAATGAACAACCCTAGTTTTAAAAAAATCAATAAACAATTTATTAGTTAATTAATTTTTTAAGCTTCAGAAAGAGTGGAATTTGTAACTTGTTATAATATCACAAAAAGCTATGGCTTTGGATTTTCTTTGTAAGCATCATCGCCATTTTTTGTATGTCTGAAATAATGTGTTTTCATGATTACTTTTAAATAATATATACTTTTTAACTATACAAATAATCACAACATCACAAGTGACTATGACAATTTTTTCTTTTGTACGCACAATCATTTAATGCACATTTAAAAATATATCAAAATCCCTTCTTGATGATGATAAAATACAAACAAAATAAACATAGAATTTAAAAATTAATTTACAAATTAATGTTTTATGGTCATAAAATTTTAAATGTATGTGGTTTTAGTTTATGCTATGCATTTTTTTGTTGTTCTCTTATTTGCCTATGTTTGTTTGTTTATGTTTGTATGTGTATAATATTTTTACACATATGTAATATCATATACAATAATTACTTTTCCAAAGTGTAGAATTTGTATATTAAAGTATTAATATTTAAATTGTAATTGTAATTTAATAAAATCTAATATTTCTGCAATTGACCACAACATCATGAATGAATTTGAATTTCTGTAAGCAGCACTATTCAATTAACATTATATTTTAATTAATCATTTTTTATAATTAGTTGCATGCTGATGCTTTATGAAGATGGAATTCTAAATGTTTGTGTTTTTATTTTATGTAATGTATGTGTTTGTTTCTTTATGCTCTTGTTTGTGTATAGACTTTAGAACACGAGAAAAGATTTCATTAGAATATGCCATATGGATGGCCATTTCCCAAATTGTTAGAATATGTTCTATCGATGGTCATTGCCCAGATTGTCTATTGACTTGATACAAGTCACACTTGTGATGATTTTTCAAAAAAAAATATAATATCCAAGAACTACACTTCCAATTAATTGAATGTGTATTAAACTATATATGTTAAAATTAGGATTTAGTTTAACAAAATTTCATTTATTTTTGCAAATGACCATGGATTTTTTTTGTAAGTATCATTATTGAATGCATATTTTAGAATCAAATTATTTTATAAGTATTTATAATTAGTTACAAATGGGTGTTTCATGATGATAGGATTTTAAATGTTTGTGTTTTTATTTTATGTAATGTATTTACTTGTTTGTCTTTTCTCTTGTTTGTGTTTCTGTGTCTATGAATTCCAAAACATGCAAAAAACTTTCATTATAATATACCATATGGAAGGTCGCTAAACAAATTGTCAATAAACTTGATACAAATAACTTCTATGATGATTTCAAGAATCCATAGTATCTAATAGAAGAGATACAGTTCAAATGAATTGAATGCTTGCATTAACCTATCCATTTTCAATTTAATAAAATTTCACGTATTTTGATAGCTGACCATGACACCATAAATGACAGTTTTTTTTTTTGTCACCACCACTATACTATTCAATGTGTATATGAAAATCATATTCTTTTATAATTATTTTTAATTAATATATTTTTTTTCATCACGAAAAATCTTACGTGTTGTAGATGTTGGCAATGCATTCAATCATGGCAATCAAAATTGGTGATCAGAGAGACCAAAAATACAACTTCAAAATAGTGGTAAACATGTCACCCTTTTCTCAATTTCTTCTTTTTAACCTTACGCTATTCTCCCTTGTAAGGAATGGTCATTAAAAGTGCTAGCTGGGTCCCTTCATTCATTCTTGGATCTTCCTTAATTGAATCGAAAATTTCATACACATGATGATATTTTAAGCCCCCTGTCTCCATTGCTACAGGGATCATCTCCTACCTCAGTGTGTGTGCTCAAGTTCCTAAAAATTCATGATTAACGCTCCCTTTTCTATGTTTCCTTGTGGATTTTAAGCTTCTTCATTACTAGGAGGACCCATTTCTTCATCATCCTCTTCTTCGTTAGGTAAGTGTTGTGGAAATATTGATCCCTTGTGTTATTTTCCTATTTTTTTCTTCCTTTTAGGCGCTTTCTTGGAATCATGACATGAATTTTGTAGATGTCTCATTTTTCAGCATATTTGGCATCTAAATGTTGTGTTCTAAAAATCTAGGAACTGTGTCGAGTAATGATTATTATGTGTTAAGATAATATGATCAGTCAATCATTAGTTGATGTCTACCTACGCACATTTTTGCGATTGTGTATATTTTTTGTTCAAATATTTGTGTATGTTTCTTTATGTATCACCCTGATATTTTCCCAATGGCTTCTAGTACTTTATGGATCTATGAATATAAGGCACATTATGCAATCTAACCGAAACGGACATTCTAGATACTACCACTGTACTTGCATCAAAATCTGGGAGCCAAGGGGTGACAGAAAGTGTCGCAGAGCCCCAGAACCATGGAACCTTTTGCAATATCTATTCACAATCCTCTCATGATGAAAATTTTACTATGAAAAATACCCTGGAGTAAAGTTGAGTCTCAGAATTTATTGTCCAATTTGTGAATATCTAATGGAAGAGATCCATTGGTTTTGGCCAAAAGTTGTTGAATCTGCATAATAGTGCCTGAGATTCATATTTTTTGCATATATTATTGTGTTTTTCATGGATTCATAGGCTACCATAGTTCCCAAATTTGGAGCCCGCACTTAACAGTCATGAATATATTCAGTTGAATCAAGGGATAAGTGTGAAGTTACAAAGACTGAGAGGGATTGTCGCGGTAGTATTGAATTCATAAGCAATGGAAAAACGACCAAACACACCCACTATGATGGACAAAAATTTTGATTCGGAAAAATACGAAGTAGACTCTCCATATCTAATGCTACTCCTTAATTTCAACAACCTATTGTGCTCGAGGGATTGAGAATTTCCAGATCCGGGATCTTTAACAATAGATCTATGAAATGAAGCATTCAAGGTGGAATATTCACTTCTATAGCTAGATTTTTGCCTTCAAATCTGACCATTATTTCTCTTCTGACTAAGAGAAGACATGGATAAGATCTATTCTCTAGAGTCACCTTAATCCTTCACAGATCCATTTCCAACTTGTGAGCGTGATGTCCTTTGCTTCCTTCTATGCCATCGCATATGCAAGGGGTGAGAAAATACTCTGTGTCCATGATCTGGTAAATGATATTGTCGATAGCCCAGATTGTGTGTCTTCAACCCTGCACAGGAGACCAAAACCAATATTCAAACCATTAAAAAGCTCCATTATCAGACCCGTGTGTAGTGAGATCATTCCCTAGAAATGACGCAGAAGATTGATCCAATGTCTAAAGGAACTCGACTGCATAAGGAAAGTGGAAAGAATTAGAAACCCTAGCCATCACACCGATCTCGTCCTCTTGACATAGTTACCCTATCAACCTTTAATTTGATTTCTTAATTAATATATTCTTATCTTACATTATAATCAATTTTTTATTTAATTTAATAAATGTAAGATCATAATTAGTATATTAGTTAGTAAATTTTTTATGGTACAAAATGGGTGGATTTTATAACTTGTTAAATTTATTTAGTATAAAATCAAAATTTCACAAATATTTTTAGTCAATTAACTGTATAGATATAAATGACCGTGACAATAACACAAGTAACAATGTCTGTGGGTTTTCCCTATAAGAATCATCGCAAATTCTTGTATGATTGAAAATCACAAGTTTTCATGATTTCTTTTAATCAATATATATTTTTCAACAATACAAATAATCACAACATCAAAGGTGACTATGACCATGGATTCTTTTGTAACCCAAATCATTCAATGTAAAATTAAAAAGATTGCAAATGGCCCTCATATTTATGATAAATACAAAGAAAATAAACATAAAATTTACAAATTGATGTTTTATCATGATAGAATTTTAAATGTATGTGGTTTTACTTTGAGCTATGTATTTATTTGTTGTGATTTTGTTTGTGTGTGGTCGTTTGTTGTGTATAATATTTTTACACATATGTAATGTCATAAAATACTTTTATAATGAGCATAATTTGTATATTAACTTATTAATCTTTAAATTGTTGTTTAATTTAATTGATATGATTTTTATAATTAGTTAGAGGTTATGTTTTATGATGAATTTTAAATGTTTGTGTTTTCATTTTATGTAATGTATTCCTTTATTTATTTATGATGTTGTTTGTGTATAATTTTAGCACACAAGAAAGGAAGGTCATTGCCCAAATTGTCTATTGACATAATACAAATCACCTTTATGATGATTTTAGACACAGAAAATATAATATGCAAGAATTACAGTTCCAATTAATTAAATGTGTATTAAACTATATATGTTCAAATCACGATTTAGTTTAACGAAATTCCATTTATTTTTACAAATGGCCATAACATCATGAATGGCTATGGATTTTTTTGTAAGTATCATTATTCAATACATATTTGAGAATCAAATTATTTTATAAATATTTTTAATCAATATCTATTGATAAGTAGTTACAAATCCATGTTTTATGATGGTACAATTTTAAATATTTTTGTTTTTATTTTATGTAACGTACTGGTTTTTTTGTTTGTGTTTGTATCTCTATAAATTCGTGAACATAGAAAAAATATTAGAATAACTTTATAGAAATAACTTATATGATTATTTTAGGCATGCATAGTATCCAATGGAAGAATTACACTTCAAATGAATTGATTGCTTTCATAACTTATCTATCTTAAATTTAATAAGAGCTCACTTATTTTGGTAAATGAACATGGCATCATGAATGACAATGTATTCTTTTTTGTAACCACCACTCTTCAATGTGAGTATTTGAAAATCAAAATTATTTTAATAATATATTCTTATAATTAATTATGATTTTATGGTTTATGATATAATTTCAAATGTTTGTGATTGTATTTTTTTGTGTATGTGTTTATGTTTTGCATATTTTATAAGTATTTTTAATCAATATATATTTAGAATTAGTGACAAATCCATGTTTTATGATGGAAAGGAATGTGTTGGAATATTCATGGTAAAATTGAAATATTAATGTTAAGATTTTTGAACCCATGGAATATGTTAGAATATTCATTAAATAGTGGTGGTTACAAAAAGGAATACATTGTCATTGAGGATGTCATGGTCATTTACCAAAATAAGTGAACTTTTATTAAATTTAAGATAGATAACGTATGCAAGAATTCAATTCATTTGAAGTGTACTTCTTGCATTGGATACTATGCATGCTTAAAATCATCATAGAAGTTAATTGTATAAATTTATACTAATAGTTTTTTTTTGTGTTGACGAATTTATAGAGATACAAGCACAAACAATCAAATGATTACTTAAACTAAAAACACAAATATTTAAAATTATACAATCATAAAACATGTATTGGTAACTAATTATCAAATTTATATTGATTAAAAATACTTATAAAATAATTTGATTCTCAAAGATGGATTGAATAATGATATTTACAAAAAAACCTATATTCATTCATGATGTTATGGTCATTTGCAAAAATAAATCAAATTTTATTAAAGTGAATGCTAATTTCAACATAGCCACCACTCTATAGCCATCACTCTATCGAAACATTCTATAACCATCACTCTATTAAAAAGTAAAAATTAAATACTAAAAAAATAATATTACAAATATATATATTTTAGGTACATTAATATAAAAAACGTAATGATTTAAAAAACATATTGGATACATAATTTACAAACTTAAAATACATATAACTAAATTTGTGAAAACATATTTATGATTCATTAATTGTGTTATGTTGAAATGTGTGTATACCTTATATTAGGATTTCTATAATTTAATTTAATTATCAATAATCAATAGGTTGATGCTAGAGATTTAATAATCAATAATTACTATTTTTAATATTATTCATGAGTAAAATGTTGAGATTTATTTAAAATTTAGTTATGATCTCTTCCTTCTCAATTTAAAGAAAAAATATATTTCATAACTAATCTAAAATATCCTCTATTATATATATCATTTTGACTATAAAATGATTTATTGGTTTTATTATAGCTATTGTGACCATATAGTTAAATGGATTGAAAATTTCTATAGCGATCGTCCTTTGATGAAAATAAAAACACTAACCCCATTATACATATTCCATTAACCAGATTAAAAAATTCATAAAAATTAACTAAACTATATTATTATTATTATTATTGGAGTTATATAATATATAATAATATGTTTATCCATGTAGATTCACGTACGGATGAAAGGAATGCCTTATTTTGGATTGGAGTGACTTTAAATTAATCAGGTAGAGAAGGTTAGGGATGGTTTTGAGATAAGTAGAGTCTAACCAAAGTAACATAAATGAAATCCTTCATTGATGCTCTATTGTAAAAGAATAACATTAGTACTGTACATGTATTCTTTTATAAAGAAAAACGAGTTATTGTTTAATCATAAAATGAAAAGTATAAGAATATTGTACAATATTGGAAGGAACTCCATGTATGAAGGGTAGTTAATTTTGAAACAATTGAGAAAAATAGAAGTTACGTTGAAATCCTTTGAGGGGATCGTAACCAACATGTGATACATCGCGACCAATGTGTATATATTTTATTATATTTACATATATTTTAATGTTTTTACTAAAATATATTTATTAATTTGCGAATAACCAAAAAAAAATATATTTTTGTATTGTAATATTATTTTCTTCTAAATCACCTGGAAGGTGTCCTCCATATGTCAGATTCATTCGAAGGGGGATTTCAACGAGTTTAGTGAAACATTAATGTGTATAATGGTTTCGTTATATTTTTAAAATTATCGTTTAAATTATACTTATAAAGAAATAAATGGGAATGTATTGGATATTTGCATAATATCAGTGAAAGTCATTGCCATTGAATTCAACAATGCTTTAGATTTCAATACAAAGCCTCAACATTTAATTAGAATTTATGTGAAAAAATGAAATAAAAAAGAAAAACAAAACAAAAAATTAAATATTAAAAAAATCATATTACATATATCTATATTTATGTATATTACTACAAATATTAGTGATTAAAAAATACATAATTTACAAATTCAAAATACATATAACTAAATTTGCGAAAACATATTTATGATTTTTTAATTTTGTTATTTTGATACGTGTGTATACTTTATAATAGGATTTCTAGAATTTAAATTTAATTATCAATAATCAATACGTTGATGCTAGAGATTCAATAATCAATAATTAATATTTCTAATATTAGTCATGAATAAAAGGTTGATATTTATTTAAAAATTAGTTATTATCTCTATTCTTTCTCAATTTAATTAAAAAAATAATTTCAAAAGTAATTTAAAATATACTATATATAGAATATTTTGACTATAAAATGACTTACTAGTTTTATTATAGCCATTGTAAACATATAGTTATATGGATTGGAAAATTTCTATAGCTATCACTCTATGACAAGAATCAAAACACTAAGCCCATTATACATATTACATTAAAAAAATCATAAAAGTTAACCAAACTATATTATTATTATTATTATTATTATTATTATTATTATTATTAGAGTTATATATTATATAAAAATATGTTTATCTCTGTAGTTTCACACACACTATTATTATGGAAATCCTTTAATTGGAAATAGTTCTTCTTAAACTAATTAATTTGAGATAATTTAGTTAATAGAGTAAACCTAACTTGGATCTAAATATTATCATTGATATATCAATATTACCATGTATATTCCATTGGTTCAAAAATCTTATCATTTATATGTTAATATTACCATGAATATTCGAACACATTCCGTGGGGTTTAAATATCTACGATCAGCCTAATAATTAAATTATAACTATGGAAGATCTATTCTTACAAATAGCATAATTATACGCATATATATTTTGGAATTTAATTTTAATATTTAAGGTTAAAAATAAAATATTAACATTAAAAACTACACAAAGTAGGGAAGTCACATAAATTAAAGCGGAAGTAAAATAAATTTAAATCCATGATACCATGAGAATGGTTACTCCTTTACTCCTATCACTTTTCATCATTTAAAAAAACATAGACATTAACTAAATTATAACTTTATTACAAATTATATTGTCATTATTTATAAAAAAAAAAATTTGTATGCATATTTCAACAACAACAAAAAATATTAGTGGAAAGTTTTAGTTGTTAAATATGTCAATATTACTATGAATGTTCCAACAAATTCCATCGCGTTTAAATATATGACATCAACTTAATAATTAAATTATAACTATGGGAGATCTATTCTTCCAATTAGCATAATTATAGGCATATCTAGTTTGGAATTTATTTTCAATTTAAGTTGAAAAAAATTATTAACATTAAATTAAAAAACTAGGGATGTCATATAAATAAAATCCAATCCATGCTA
>APFE030039739.1:42979-57513 GCA_000404065.3 Pinus taeda | reverse complement strand
AAACACTAAATTAGGCTCAATAAATGCAAATAACACTAAAATTATTTTTATTTATTTCCATATTACGCAGGTCTTAACATTTCTTAATATTAAGTGGCAGATTTTTTTTCAAGGTGTATATAGAAAGGGCGAGGGAATTAACAGCAGTTAAATACAAGTGCTATTGCATACACTGAAACAAAGCGCATTCTATATTTTCGCCATGAATTCTGAAGTTTTCATACCCAGGGTGGGAGGACAAAATTAAAGCAAATATATGTATAACAGCGGTAAAAAGAATAGAAGCTTGCGCAATTAAAAAAAAAATGACTGTCTATATATTTAGTGCATGAACTGCGAAACAGAAAAATATTTAGTGCATGAACTGCATGGACTGAAATAAAGTGCATTCCAAATTTTAGCCGTGATATGCACTCCAGGTTGGAAGTCACAAATTTAAAGCATTCAAGCACACTCCAGGTTGGAAGTCACAAATTTAAAGCATTCAAGAAAACATGACTAGAGGAAAATAAGTCAAAGATATGGGAACTGGAACATACCAGGCACCACCTCTGGTGCTTCGTCTACTGCGTTGCTGTGATAAAGCTGGCCCTCGTACAACACATACTGCATTTGCTTTGGCGCATACTCACTGCCATTGGGCAAATTATTATAAAACCCAATAACGTCACCCTCCACGTAAGGTCCATCCCCATAGGGCTCTCTGATAGCCTTATGAACTTTCATGCCATCAACATCTCTGTAGGCATATCTATTCCCATCACAACCGACAGGAGCGTCAACATCTCCTTTCTCTGTAGACCACCCCAATCTGGTATGCCCAGTTTTACCGAGGCAAACAACCTTGATCTCAAAATACCATGCCCCCTCCACCACACCCCTAGTAGCCCTCACCGTTCTATATCCTTTAGTACTCCCTGCAATCAGTCTATCTTTACTCAGCTCAATCTTTTCTGCCTTGTGGATCTTTGACAGACAAATCCTCATGTTTGGGTTGTCATCCTCATCCTCATCATCAAGCAGCCTGGGGGCGGGAGTTATGAGAGTAGTATCTTTTGCTGCGGGATTGACATTACCCCTGTTCTTCTTACCCGACTTCCTGGATGCTGATGCTGATCTGGTCTGGGCATTAATGTTTCTCCTTTTGGGCTTTTGAATAACTGTATCTGCCCCCCCATTGGAGCCAATAATTTCCTCTTCTGTGATGTTCTAAGCTTGGTGGCCACAGTATCCTCTTCAAATGCCCGTGACTCTGAGGCGTCATCCTTGTACCCACTTTCGTCGCTCTGATCCTCTTCTCCTTTCAAGCCTTCCTGTTCACTTGGGCCATGGTCTTCCTCATTTAGGTATTCCAATTCTTCCTCTCCTCCAACACCAACACCGACTTGGCAATTGATCTTGTCTCCACCAACACCGACTTGGCAAGATGACCCGTGATCAAGGGGACGTTTCTGCTGTTCTGCAGGATCATCCAACCCCTCATCATACTCCTCTTCCTCTTCGTCGTCCGAGATCTCAATTACATTCCATGATGGACGATGAGGATCCATTGAGCTGTGAGCTAGAGTATAGTATGCAATCACGTAGCAATCCAACAGAGTTTGAAACGCGGTGAGCTAGAGTTTCTATTGCCTTTCCCTCAATGAGTTTGCCTTCAATATTCTATTGTCATATTAGTTTTCTCTGATATTTAAAAGAACCTGGTGCAGAGAATGGCACTGCAGACCCACTTGGCCAAGGCTGACAGACATTTAAAAATAATATGTTATCTGACTTGGCCCGTAAAAAGGGATGTGAAGGGAATTTCCGGCACACTGTTGTTGTTGTAGTACAAGTTTACGCAACTAAATTATTTTCATTGCGTTCACTTATGAAGATGAACTAATTAGGCACCTTTCAAAATTTAGAGGTAAATTAATTGGGTTTTTTTTTATGAGTAGAGGTAATTTAGGAAGCGTTAAAGATAATTGGTTTACCATGACCAAATCAATCAATTGTAACTTGAAAAAAGTGTAAGTGATGAATAGCATCTAACAAGTCAGTTTGAAAATCTAAATATTTTGATTTTTAGTTCTGTAGATTAAAAAATAAATTATTTGATAATTATATAAATTAGGTTGTTTTTTTGGAAATGGTGCAAGTGATAAATGTAAATTTAAGATGTATAAAAATATAAATATTTTAATTTTACATCAACATCCATTTGGGATCGAGATAGATGCAAGTGAATATGTCATGGGGGCTCTGTTGATGCAGCACAGAAAGCCTATATGCTTTCAATTTAAGACATTTACATCAACAGTAGTTAACTATCCTACATATGATAAATAATTGTATGCATTGGTTCAGAGTGTTAAAAATTGGAAACATTACATAATGGGTAAAAAAACAATCATACACACAGATCATGAACCACTTCAATATTTAGACTCACAAACTAAATTGCAACAATCAAGACATTATAAGTGGATGGGTTTTCTACAATCAACCTGCCTTACATCCAAGGGACCACTGATAGGATTGCGAGGGTTTTAAGGAAGTACGATGTGCCCGCTACTTTCAGGCCTCTCAATACTATCCGTGGCTCCCTCAGGTCTGTAAAGGATCCTATTGATCCAAAAGACATGAAAGGCGTCTATATCATTCCTTGCTCCTGTGGGACGCCATATATAGGTGAGACAGGTCGCTCTATCAAGCAAAGGATTAGTGAGCATTCGGCTGACTTAAGGCATGGAAGGGCCAAGTCCTCAGCCCTGGCTGAACATGCCGAGAAGACTAAGCATCATGTCTGTGTTGAAGAGGCCCAAGTCATTGCTAAAGTTGCGCAGTTTCACCATCGCAAATTTAGAGAGGCCTGGAGATTGAGAAAAGGCAGAAGAACCTTAATAGGGATGATGGCTGGAAGATTAGCAGTTGCTGGGTCCTAGCCCTGTCTTCCTAGCCTCCTCATTCCCTCATTTGTAAGATCTCGGGTTGGTCCTTTTTCCCTTTGGTTATTTTAGTATTTTTATTATATAATTAGCTTTTAGACATTATTTGGTACTCATCCTTTAATCTTAGTGTCCTTAGGGTATATTGTATTAATATTATTTGATCATTTCTATTATCTTAGTTAATTAACATTATGTGTCTTATTAATAGGATCTTCATTAAATTCTTTCGAACCTAATTTCTATTTTGTTTTGGAATAATAATATTCAAGAAGTAATTTAATAAATTATTTTTGATTTCTTGATACTATAGTATATTATATATTTTTGATTTCATAGTAAATGTATCGCTCATATACGCAATATTATCTTTATAATAGCTATTATAATGTTATAGATATAAGTCATTAAATTTATTAATAAATAATGAATGAATCATTATGTGAATTCATACTAATAGATATATACAAATATATAGTGGTTAATAAGTAGATATTTCACCAACCATGATAGCAATTGTGTTATGAATTTCTAATATATAATTAGTTTTTAAAATAGTTTATATAATTTAAATAGTTTATATATTAGAAAAGGTTGAATATATTATTATTCTAGTTTAAACTAAACTCCCCATTAGTATATGGAATTAGTTATCTTTACCTAATTTCATAGATATTTGATAAATAGATTTTGGACCATTATAGGTAATAATATATTTACCTAATTACATGGGTAATGTACAATAGTATTATTGGAATAATAAATTATTAGTTAAATATAGATTATTTAGTAAATATGAATTATTAAATAAACTATTAAATTGTATCGTGAAATAGTATATAATTTAATAATTTAATTTCAAACGGACCATATATACAAATATTTAGTGGTTAATAAAAAAGTTAAATAAGGAGATATTTCACCAACCTTGATAACAATCGTGTTATTAATTTCTAATATATAATTAGTTTTTAAAATAGTTTATATAGTTTATATATTAGAAAAGGTTGAATATATTAGTTAATTTTACCTAATTTCATAGATATTTGATAAATAGATTTTGGACCATTATAGGTAATAATATATTTACCTAATTACATGGGTAATTTAAATAGTATTATTGGAATAATAAATTAGTAAATTAAATATAGATTATTTAGGAAATATGAAGTATTAAATAAATTATTAAATTGTATCGTGAGATAGTATATAATTTAATAATTTACTTTCAATCAGACCATTAGATTTGAATTGATAAAAGTAGAATTGATTTATTAATAATATATGACGTACCTAGATACTATATTATTTTGAATTTTGTTGTTTTATGAATATATATATATTCATTTATTAATAAACAATTACATTTAATTAAATAAACAAATAAATTTCTAGCTAGTAAGAATAATTTAACTATATATTTTACCTAATTTAATAAATTTCTAGGAATAATAGTAATTGAAAAATATAGTAGGATTATTATTCATTTGACTGGGGTCATAAGGTCAGAAGTAGCAGTTGTCAATATAGCTGTTGGAGTCTCTGCCCATACTATTTAACAAGCTATGCTGGATCGGTTCTTCAACTTGTCCTGACGATGAACCACACTGGTTGGTTCGAAACGCATCAACAAATGATTTTGTATGTGATTTCGCCGAAATCTCTCTAACAATATTATGGATCACAGAAGTCTAAATTCCTTAATAATTTCATCTTGTTATCAGATATAAGAAGGGCATACATAATAAGGTTGCAGACATGTTATTAAGCCCAATTATATATGCATCTACAATACTTAAGCATAATTTAGTAATTCATGAAAGTTACATTGAACAATATGCTCAAGATACATATTTTAAGGATGCATATGCAACTTTAAGTCATGGAAAGTAGGTAGAATAATTGGATTACTACATAAAGGACAAACTCTTATATCATTTGGGAAAGTTATGCATTCCACAAAATGAAAGAGTTAACATAATTCGAGAAGCGCATACTTCTCTCATATTAAGTCATTTTGGTGTAAGTAAAACAGTTGCAAAATTACAAAGATTCTGTTATTGGCCATGAATGAAAGAGACAATTTCTAGATATATTAAAGGATGTACTCTGTGTTCTACAAGCAAGCCAAGTAATGGAAAATTAGGCTTGTATACTCCACTTCGAATTCCTTCTCGTCCTTGGGAAAGTATTTCCATAGATTTTGTTGGGGGATTGCCAAAGTCTAGAAAGGGTCATGATTACTTGAATGTAGTTGTGGATAGGTTCAGTAAGATGTGTATTTTGATACCATGTAATAAACAGGTCACAACTGAACAAACTGCAAAGTTTTTCTTTCAAAATGTATGGGTTCATTTTGGGTTACCCACTTCTATTGTATCTGATTGAGATTCTTGATTTGTTGGGAAATTTTGGTCAAGTCTATGGGAGTTAATTGACACAAAGCTAAATAAAAGCACAACATTTCATCCGCAAACAGATGATCAAACAGAATTGATCAACAGGACAGTGATACAGTTGCTTCGAGGATATTGCAGCAAGCATCCCAAATTTTGGGATGAGAATTTGCGTTATGTACAACATGCTTACAACCATGCAAAACATTCTTCTACTCAGAGATCTCCTTTTGAGATTTGTTTTGGTTTTATAACAAAGTCTCCCTTGGATTTTGTTTATGTTAAAGACAACAGTTGCTGAACACAATGATGTGGACAAAGCAACTAAGTTCATTGAAGAAATCCAGGAAATTCACCAGATAGTACAAGAACAACTGGAAAGAAGCCAAGCAGAGTATAAGGCGTGACATGAAAAGCATCGAGTTGAGCATAGTTTTCAAGTTGGTGATCAAGTCTGGTTGTACATCAGCAAAGAAAGACTGCAAGGGGAAGGTAAAAAGTTCAAAGCAAGTAGATATGGTCCTTTCAAAATACTTGATAAAATTGGTGAAAATGCTTTCCACCTAGATCTACCAGCTTATATGCAAATCTATTAAGTCGTAAATGTTGAAAACTTGAGGCTGTATGAACCTTCATTGATTGAAGATCCCGAAGAGCAAGGTTTGCTACCTTCCATTGAAGATCTGTTGCCTAAGTATCTCGATAGGAAGACATAGTTCTTGACAGGCGGATAAGAACTTCGCGACGAGGGAATGTTGAGTATCTTCGAGTTGGACTCAAAGGTACAAATCCAAGTAAAGCACGATGGATAGAGATTGGAAAAGTGAAGGAACTTTATCCTCACTTACTCGGTAGCTAAAACCAACTTTTGATGGACCAAAAACTTCCAATGGGGAGGAGTGATCCAAAATGGATTCAGCATAGCCTCTAGATCAAAAGCCTTCAAATACAGGTGAAAGTGGAATCATGTTGAAGTGCTCGTTAACATGAAGCAACAATGCAAACAACGTGTAAATCCGAGTTTGGATGAAGAAATTAGAACCAATTAAAGATTTCAGACAAAAAGTCAATGCCTACATCAGCAGGACATGTGGCAACCTGGGAAAGCGTCACAGGTTCTTGATGATGTCAGTGCAGAAGGTGATGTGGAAGTTTATGAATGGTTCATACCACAAGCGATGGGGATCAACGAACAAGAGCAGAGTTCGTCCAATCAAAGGAGATCGATGCATGTCGCATCAAAACATGTAGACAGGTTATCCTGGAAAACAGATGCGATAAAGTTATGCAAAAGAAGTTAAACTCCTTTGACTTCCGGCAGGGAAGCGGTAAGTGGTTTATCACGTGCCTTCAAGGAAAGAAACAATTTTCTACCAAGAGCACACGATGTTCAAATGCCCGTGACTCTGAGACGTTATCCTTATACCCACTTTCGTCGCTCTGATCCTCTTCTCCTTTCATGCCTTCTTGTTCACTTGGGCCATGGTCTTCCTCATTTGGGTATTCAAATTCTTCCTCTCCTCCAACACTGACTTGGCAATTGATCTTGTCTCCACACATTCCATCTTCACTCTCATTCCCTCTTTCCCCAAAAGTATCAGACTGAGATGACCCGTGATCAAGGGGACATTTCCCAAGTCGTTTTTGCCATTCTGCAGAGTCATGTAACCCCTCATCATCCTCTTCTTCATACTCCTCTTCCTCGTCGTCCGAGATCTCAATTACATTCCAGTATTCAGCAGCCTCCTTTGGTTTGACACATTTCCATGGACTTTCGCCATAGTTGGGCTGCTAGTTGTGATAGGATGGACGATGAGGATCCATTGAGCTGTGAGCTAGAGTATGCAATCACGTAACATTCCAACAGAGTTTATATTTCTATTGCCTTTCCCTCAATGAGTTTTCCTTCAATATTCTATTGTCATATTAGTTTTCTATGATATTTAAAGGAACTCGGTGCTTTTATCGTGACAAAATTAATTTGGGGGAGAAAAGGGCATTGCAGGCCCACTTGGCTAAGGCCGACAGAGATTTAAAAACGAATATGTTATCCGACTTGGCAGACCCTGGCAATGTCCAAAAATAGTTATGTGATCAAACTTGACCTTTTAAAACGACATGTGAAGGGCATTTCCGGCACACTGGCAATGTCTAAAAGAGTTATGTGATCAAACGTAACCTTTTAAAACAGCACGTGAAGGGCATTTCCGGCACACTGGCTATGTCCAAAAACAGTTATGTGATCAAACTTGGCCTGTAAAAAGGCATGTGAAGGGAATTTCCGGCACATTTTCGTTGTAGTACAAGTTTACCAACTAAATTATTTTCATTGTGTTCACTTATGGAGATGAACTAATTGGCTACCTTCCAAATTTAGAGGTAAATTTATGGGTAGAGGTAAGTTAGTAAGTGTTAAAGATAATTAGTTTACCATGACCAAATCAATTGTAACTTGAAAAAGGTGTAAGTGATGAATAGAATCTAACAAGTCGTTGGAAAGTATAAATATTTTGATTTTTAGTTCTGTAAATTAAAAAATTAATTAATTGATAATTATACAATTTATATACATTAGGTTTTTTTTTTTTTTTTAAAATGGTGTAAGTGATAAATGTTAAATTCAAGATGTGTAATAAATATTTAATTTTATTAGTTTATAAAAATAAAATAATTATTTTTGCAAATGGTGTAAAAGATGATGGAGTATATCATAAAATTGTTTTTATTTATGTAAGAGTATACTCTATAATGACCTAACACTTAGGAAGTGTCTATAGAGGCCGAGGAATTGCCTAGACGGCGAAAAATGTTCGGAATCCGAGTAAAACAATTTCAACAAATCTTGTAGTAGCAGTGTTAATTATGCTTTTGATGGTGGAAATGGATTTAGCACCATCAAAAACCTCTAGGGAACCCAAAACCTTGAAGTTTGACCCCTCTAACCTAGATTTACAAAAATCCCTCCCATATTTTATCAAAATCTTGCCAGAATTTCCATGATTTTCAGGGCAAAAAAACACTCTCGTTACACTACGGCCAAAAGTTACAATTATTTTTGTAGGATTAAAAATTTGTCTCCTTACTCTAGGTATCTCAAAATGGCCTGGTTTTCCTTTTTATAACATTATGTGTCAATCAAGCTTAGTGGATACCATTCAGAAATATGTTATATTGGGTTTTACCATTTTGTTAAAAGAAAACACAACAATAATAATAATAAATTTAACAAGTTGTTGTGAAATGATTATAAATATTTTAATTTTGTTAGTTTAAAATTAAAATCATTTATTGAGCCAAGAGTGCTCTCCAATCCAATATGGTAGAGATATTGTCAGCTAATGTCTTGTATAACATTTTGTTTAAGTCAAATTACATAAAAATAAAAAATAAATTAAACTAAAAGATTAATATAATGTAATGTAAACATTTTACTTTGTCAAATAAAAAAAAAATAATTCTATAAAAATAAAATAAAAATAAAAATAAAAAAGCTCATGGTATTAAGAACCTATGGTATTCATGTGGAATATAGCCCATTTAAAGGGGGAAATTAAACAAGCCTAGTTCCATCTTAACTACAAATCTACCAAGCGCCTAGAGGGATCAAGTTTCTTATCGAGATAGATCAAATATTTTTTTCACTCTAAAAAAGGTTTGCATCTCAAGAGATTTGATCCCATCGGGAGTGAATATGGACCTAGGTTGGTGTAATGTAATGTCCTGGAAACATTTAACTCGGTAAAAAAAAAAAACCTATGTTAAAATAAAAGTTCTACCTTATTGTTTTTAATTAATTTTACGTTGGGTAGTTAAGGTAAACTTGATTTGGTGAGTTACTAGTGGTTTGGGTTTATGAGAACCCATGATTTTGATCCATGGTAATCACTTATAATATATCATATTTAAAGGGCTCAATGAAACTAGCCTATATATTATCATTTTTATTAATTTATGTTGGGTAGTTAAGGTAAACTTGATTTGGTCCAGTTACTAGTGATTTTTGAGCTTCCGATTTATGAGAACACATGGTATTGATGGCATTGATCCATGGTAATCACGTGGAATGTATCATATTCAAAGGGCGGAATTAAACCAGCCTAGATCCATCTAACTTCGAATCTACAAAGCTCTAAGAGGAACTAAATCTCTTTGTTAATAAATTTCATCCCTCTTGGGACTTGGTATCTTAATTATATAAATTATACAAAAATAAGTGATTTCTTTTATTTAGAATTATTTTAATTAAAGTATTTTATTTAGGCATTGTGTGTAAAGGCAACACGACTAGAGCATTATGTGTAAGGGAGTGGAGCAATGAGTCTCGCAAATTTCTAATAGATGATTGTTTGGTTGGGGAAGGGGGTAGGCCTATTCAAAATGGAACTAGTGTAAGGGAGTGGAGCAACGAGTCTCGCAAATTTCTAATAGATGATTGTTTTGGGGGGCTCTTCAAAATGGAACCGAATGAAGCAAAGTATGAGGTGGACAATTTGTGCGACAATGGATTTTTATGTACCATAGAAGACCTAGTTCATGGATGTTCTAAGACATTTGATCCTTTGTGATTTGTGTCGATCCCGAAGCACAACATATCACATTTACTGGTTTTTATATGAGGGAAAAGGAGAGGGTGGTGGAAGGTTCTAAAGTCACGTAGTGCTTCAGTGATGGTGGTATGGAACAATGTTGGGGTAGTTGAGGTCCTGACGCTCTTATAACATGGTTTGATTGGGAGGTTTGTAGCAAAAGTATTTAGTTTGGCATCTTTTAGGAGATGGATGGAGAATTATTAGGTTCTTGTTTTAGGTTATTCACCAGTTTTCTATATTCTAACTCGGGGAGGGTTCTACGTGGTATTATGTTCGGAGGAAGAGTTATTGAATATCCTTAATTGGGACTAGATATGGGAGAATTTTGGCCCTATGATGCAAAGGTGGTTCCTAGAATTTGATTTGTTTCGTGAACCACTGTCGACACATAGAGTTTGGGTTATCTTGCCCCGATCTCCCATGATGTTTTAGTCAGTGAATGTGCTAGAAGCCATCAAGAATACGTTGAGTCTTTTTGTTGGTCTTGAGGAAGATTGTCTTACGAAGATTGATTGACATTGCACATGCATAAATAGAGAGGTTGACCTCTGGGAAGGGTTAGTGGAGGAGCTCAATCTTATGTGTCAGGGTCGAGAGTGGAGGAAAATCATAGACCATTGTCCAATTCCTTTCCAATATTATGCGTGCAAGTGGGTTGGTTGTTTGATTGAAAATTGCAACTATAATTCTTGAGGTCTCAAAGCCATAAAAAATATTTGGGTATGGAAATCTATAGCTCTAGTGGTCATAGGTTTCTCATGAAGAGTCGAGTTTGGTCTTGAATCCATCAAACAAAGTGGATACAAGAACCTCTCCATTAGCAACGTCAAATAATGGTATGAATCTTGGAATCTTGTCAGGCTCTAAGATTGTCCTAGTTTTTGCCACCTAACCCTATTTCATCCATGTTTAACAAGCCAAAAAAAGACCTCCATGTACATAATTTGGGTTTTTATTGTTGTATTCATAAGGATATGGATATGGAATTGAGTATCTTTAAAAAAAGGTTGGTAGATTAATATTTTATGATTAAATGTTGCATTTGATGTTATCTTGTGGTCTTTTCATCTTTTATAAGCCTTTAATCTATTATGAAGTGCATGTACTAAAATAGGAGACATGTATTTTGGTCACGGGATCATTGCACTAGGATTTGGAGCATGGACTGTTGAACAAAGAGTTAGCTGGAAGTGAAGTGAGTTGTCAAGAGATTTTCATGGATTCTGAGAAAGACAAAGCGCGCTCATCTCTCTTGGCGTTCAGCAATGAAATCTCAAATTTCAACCTCTTTTCCAAACAAACCCAGCTCAATTTGGAAATGAATCTCAGTGATCAGTAGCAGTTTTTCTAAGATATATTGTTAGGAGGATTGTTACATTAGTTTTCTATTTTTTCCTCTCTTGTACAGGCTTGACTACAACCATGATAATAATTGAAAATGTATATATATTTTAGGCTATGGGATGTAATAGGTTAGCGATATTGTTATCTAGTACATTGTTAAATTCAATCACTTTGTATCACCCATATCTATTTGGAGCCAACTTACTGAACTTGTAATGTATTGAGACTAAGTTTTTCTTAATACAAAGAGCATTAATGTCAATTTCCTTTTCTATTTTGACTCAATATTGTTAATTGTTTGTGTAACTTTGTAGTTTAGATTCTCTTCCACAAGGGCACGAGTTGGTTGGTTAGGGCCCGACCAATCTTGCTCATTAACCCTTCGATAGTTAGCACTGTGTGGTTTTCCTTTTATTTTGATATGATATCGTGGTGTGCAAGCATATAGATCTTGTGGAGTATCTTTTGGAAGATTGTTATGGTATATGTATGTCACTTAAAAAACTTTTTTTTTTCCTAAATTTATTAAGAGTGCGTGGTTTGAAGTATAGTTAACCCAGATTTGGTAAAAATACTATGTTTTCTAAATAATTCTCCAACAATGTGGACATTTGAATTCCATTGCACATAAATTTTTTATTTTCTAACTCTTGATTTATACTTTAAATATCTAGTTATATCCTCTCTCTTTTTAGAATGTTGAGGTTTAGAGATCTATACAGACTAGGGTTTGATTTTGGATCTAAAGAACTTTGATACCTGAACCCATGTTTTATTTATATACCCATATGTATTTTGCACTATGAGAAGCGAACTTTGAAGCGGCTCTTACATGTTTTGAATGCTCTAATAAATGAAAGTAAATTGGTTTCTTTGGGGTTTTGATTAAAAGCTTGAATGATTGGATATGAGTGTTTGGGTTGGGTAACTCGATCTAATCTTGTGCTACAAAGAAAACAACATTGAAGCCATCAAATCTCAGGGTTTTGTGATGATGCGAGATATGTCCAACTTCACTGTGTGTTAGTGCAGGAATAGGTTTCTGGTATCTTCTTTGCTTGAAGACTTGTTTACTGATATTGTGTTGGATCATTTTGAAACAAAACAGAGTCATGATATAGGTGAATGTTTGAATGTCCCCATCACTAAAGATTAAAGAGTGTGATTCCACCTTTTATTTGTTATGATTAGAGGAACATGGCATGTTTTATATGGAGACTTGTTTAGTTGATGCATGAGTGAAATTTTGTGTCATGGGATGAGTTGGTGTTAAAGTTCTTCGTTGAAGAAACAATATTTAGTTCATGATTATTTGTTTTCAAGAACTTCGTTTCCATTTCGATTAAATTGGTTTCTTTCATAGATCTTTGTTTTAAGCATAAGTTATGACTCTTTGATTTGGGTTATCCTTTTGGTTTGTGAAGGTGAAACAGAGTGAGGTTATCTGCCATGTGTGCTTCCTAAAACACATCAAGGTTGTTATATTTATGAATACACAGTGCGTGAAGGAGAAGTGTGAAAGGATTGGTAAGAACTGAGTGAAAATTCAAACAATATAGGAATCATAATGAAGAAAAAGTGAAACTTTAGGCAGTCCAGGAATGTTTTTGTAAGCCTGTATGAATCTTTTCAACCACCCATTTGATTTATTAAGTTAAGGCTTGTGTTCTTTTGGATTCTTCTTGTTCATTTTGCAATCTTAGTTGTTTGATGAACTTGTGAGTGAAGTAAGTGGTATTGAGATTGATTGAGGTGTTTTAATAAGGTTTCCATTGAAAGTAGTGTATGAATCACAAAATATAATTCTTATTTTTTTCTTTAGGTCTTAGAATATTGGTGATTTGGTTTGGAGGTAGGATTGGTTTTCTTTCAGGTTTGGCCGGAGTCTCTTGGCAATAATTGTGTTGTGCCTCGAAGTGTACGACCCTTGGTTTGACAAGTAAGTGTTGAGAGGCTTGTAGGAAACAATCTTAACACCCAACATTTTGGCATTGTTGTCAAGGAGGTGCTTGGAGAGTTTTTAGTAAATTCTTGTTAAATTTCTTTTCATCAATAGAGGTGAGTTCTACATTGTTTTTGCTAGTAGGTGCGTGCTCTTGTTGCTAAGTGCTTAAGGAAGGGTAATTTATTTTGGATTGTTGCAGGTACATTTTTTTTGAGATAGTTGTAGAATTGAAATTGGGCTTGATTTATTTTGTTGACAAGTTTTTTTATAGTTTTGAAATTTTGTGATTTTATTTTTCTTTTAAAAAACACATGAATGACTAGAAGGGTAGAGGTCCAAAACCCAAGAAGGGTAGAGAAAATATTGATAATTTGGAAAGCTTTTCTTCTCACCGTGGGCCTTCTATTGTAGATAAAAACTCTAGGCATACGTAGACCAATGAGACTAATACTTTACACCTAGACTTTGGTGACAATAGTTGAGGGGTATCACAACCAGTGGTAAGGAAGAAAGTGAATTTTGCAGCTGAAAGGTTAGGTTTAAAACACATTCAACCTTCACATTTTACGAGGGATAGTTTACTTGGAGGAAAGAGGATGGAAAATTGTGAGGATGTCAATGGTGAAGGAGTTGGTAAAAACTAGCCACATGAAGAACAATCCACCCTCGGATTTCCAATTGTGGACCCTGATACAATGGTGCAAATGAAGAATATCCCACCATCAGTTCTTCCTCATTTTCATGGCAAGGTACATGAAGACCCTAATGCTTTTCTCTTTGAATTTGACATATTATGTAGGAGTTATGATTATTCATTGGATGTCCAAAAATTGAAGCTTTTCCCTACTACCCTTAAAGACTCAACTCTACACTGGTTTATGGGATTAGGAGGTGTTGCACCTATTTTGTCACAAGTCCAAGGAAGCAGTGCTACAATTATTTTTTAAAGTTCAAGATCATCAACCAACCATTTCGTATATCATTGTAAACCCAATCTACAAGTTGTAATGTAAATGACGCTAGTACGACTGTTTAATTATGTAACAACCTTAGTAAGCCTATTGTTACGCAGTAATTTGTCACCGTTGGTCACCGTCCTTGTTACCATTGCTTTTGCACGCTGGAGGACACATTTATGGACCTGTGATCAGTGACACAACTTAAAAACACTTGCATTGGATTCTCCTAAGTATGAACTTAAAAATCCCTGAAGACATCTTTTGAAGATTAGCCCTAAAAAATGCCCTTTTTCCATTAGCGCGGGTCCACAGTGTCTAACCCGCGCCAATGGCTCAGTTCCTCCAAAGAGGGTGCGCCCATGGACGCTCTG
>APFE030039739.1:0-26357 GCA_000404065.3 Pinus taeda | reverse complement strand
TGGCATTATCTTCTCAGTAAAATTGATGATATACTTGAGAGTCATCCAATGACTATGTGACATTACCATGTATACCTGGTAAAAATCTCATTTCAACTTGGTTAACCCTTGGACTGCTTCTGCTTTTCCTTTAGTCTTTTGTTTCCAGTTTGTTTCTATCGCTACTTTCTTGCAATTTTCGGGGCTTGCAGGTGACTGAGTAACTAGGAGCCTTCCTTTTTGAGCAATTTTTCTCAGCGATGTAATCGCGCATCGGAAACTGCCTCTGTTTCTTGATCCGGGCTTCCCTGATGCGTTTTTTTGCCTCTTGCGCCTTTTTCTCTCATTTGGTATAAAGCTCAAAATTTGTAAAAATAGTGATTACGTGAGATCTTGACCCTGAGCATTAAACTGTCTATTTCTGGTATCAACATCGTTCAATACCCATTCAACCATGGATGTATATGAGAAATCTGTGATGGATGCCTCAGAAGAGTTCTGCGGCTTTTTTTTTCTCCCTTAAGTGGATTAGGTGTGCCTTCCGAAATGGACATTGGAGTGCTGCCTTTTCTCCTCATAGTTTTCTGCATACTACCTTATATAACGCTTTGTCCTTCTTTCCTACAGTTTACATTTGAGGTGGAAGTAATGATAAAAAATAATGACAGGAAAACTTTAAATGCTGAAGATATGCAAAACATGCCACCTTACGTGAACTAGTTCTTCGAAAAACACAACACCATACTTCATTAACAACTGGCAACAACTCATTAATTCGCATTAAAATGCATGACCAAGTTTTGGCTTAAAAAATTTTCTCGAATAATGAGCCAGAACCAACTGCGATGGAGAGGTCATGTGATTTTGCTTTGCGATATCGCAGATCGTTGTATCGCAATATCGCAATTTCATCGTGTTGTTCTATCGCAAGGTCGTAGTATCGCAACATCGCAACTCCGCAGTGTCACAGTATCGCAGTATCGCAGATTGCTTAATCGTTATAATCCTTATGTGTAATTCATGTGATTTTTGTGACATGCGATATGCGATATCGCATATCGGCGATTTTAGAGTTTTTCAATGTGAGTGCTTCTTTAACGTATGCAATGCGATGAAGTTTCTCATCACAATCTCGCGTTTTTTATCATTTTAACTCATTTAGAAGGTACCTTATGATTATTTGAGCGATGAGATATCTCTTAAGGAGTGAATTTTACTTTCTTCATTATGAAACTTAGGTTTTTCTAGATTCTTCAAGGTATTTTCCTAAGTCCATAATGTTGTAAGTTTCATTTAAAAGGAAATATAACACTAATTGATTTTTTAAAAATTTTTACTGAGGGTCCCCACTTATTTAGTATTAGCAATAACACTTCATAAGGAGGGGGGTTGTTGGTGGCCACAACAATTGGCAATTCACTTGGAAGAACCAGTTATCTCTGTGTTTCTATTGAATTTTTTCAGCTTCCAAAACAGAAATTTTTTCATAAAATTAAACTTTATTATGGGAAGATAAAGTACATTATGCTCTAACCTGTCAATGACATTTTGTTTCAGCTATTTTCAACTTTGATTATTTGCTTCCTCAAGTTAGTCCTTGTGTTTAGATCAGCCATTACTTGGTCTGTAAAAATAAAACAAAGTCTTCTCTGTAAACCAGTTTTAAATATGCTCATTTTTCGTAGGTAGAGCCTCTGCTGCCAGCATGCGTTTATAGCCTCAACAGGGTTACTTGTTACCCAGCAATGATCATGTATCCTACTTAAAGAAACCTACAACTCTCAAAGAAGAATCCACTTCCACACTTATTGCTTTTATTTTCTTTTTTATTCTTAAAGAACAACGTCTTGGTTTGATAGCCAATTTATGACACAATCATTCACTTGATTTATAACTTTGCTGAACAAGCTGGCTCGTGATGAGACCCCTTGCCTCTTGATTCTAACAATCTTGAGTCATTGCCTTGTTGTGGTATGCAGTATTTGGCAAAGTCAGCAAGTTATAATATCTGTGATTATGATAAGCTGGCTCGTGATGAGACCTCTCATTCTTCAAGATGAAGTGTATCCTTGGATTGTTCCTCTAAAAGTTGTGATTTCCTTGGCAGGGAGGAAGTCATTGTTTCCTTTAGATAGCTCTGGACGACAATGATAGAGTTTTTGGAAGTAGTTGTTCTACAGAGAATCTTTATTTTTTATTAATAGCTTTCATTGCACTAATATAAAACAATTTCTTCACTAAAGGTTATTTTCATCAAACTTTATGAAGTTGAAACTAGTGTCATATCTAGGTTATAGTCTTTAACTGTATCTTTCAATAATAAAGATCAATTTTCTAAAAGATTTTCTATTTATACAAGCAAAAAAATCAAAATCTGAAAGAGAGTTGGCGTCTTTTTCGTAAATGCCTAATGTAACCATTCACAATTGGTTTTATTATGAAAAAGAAAAACTATTACTCTATAAAAATAGAAGAATAATCTTCTATGGAAAATATTTCTTAAGAATTTGTCCATTGACAGGGAAAGAGTCTCTTTTACCTGCTAATTCTGTAACACAAATGTCGATGGACCTAAGACTTCTACAATTTGAAAAGGACCAAGCCACATTCTTTGAAATTTTGCATGTTTTCCCTTTTCTTTATGTGCCTTGTCCCATTTTAAAACTAAGTTCCCACCTGAAAATATTTTCTGATCATTATATTTGAATCAAAAGAGGATTTTACTAGTGTCTGATGATGAACATGCGTTTTCTTAGCTTGTTCTCGTTGTTCTTCTAATTTGATTATTTCCATTTGTCTTAGGTGTAATGAAGAAGTTGGTACTTCATCAATGTATTGAACTACAAACAAAGAAGGAATTGCTAAATGAGTCGGAAGAACCACTTCTCTCCCATAAACTAAATTAAAGGAGAAGCGTCGATGGAAGCTTTTCTCGTTATTCGGTCTGCCCATAAAGCATATATTAAGGATTTTCGCCAATTTTTATGATTTTGGTCTATTGTTCTTTTGATAATCCTGATTAGGTTTTTATTTGTAGACTTGGCTAACCCGTTGCCCTGTGGATAATAATTGGCCGAATATTTAAGTTTGAATCCTCTTTTAAGTGTAAATTCAGTCATTGCATTTCCAGAAAAGTATGATGCATTATCGAACATTAAAGCGGAAGGTAATCCAAACCCGGTGATTATAAATTGATCTATGAACTCACTGATATTTTCAGCATTAGCCGTCTTGAGTGGAACTGCTTCTACCCACTTAGTAAAATAATCTGTTGCTATAAGGATATATCTATGCTGCTTGGAAGAGTGAGGAACGATCTCACCTATTATGTCCAATCTCCACTGACTGAAAGGTTGGTCGATGTTAACTGGTTGTAGTGGTAAGGATGGCTTCTTTTGTCTCCAAGCAGTAGTTTGGCAGACTTGACATTTCCTTACGTAATTGTGCGATTCTTTGAATAACGTGGGCTAGTAATACCCTGCGCGCAATATTTTATGTGCAGTAGCATCTCCAGCATAGTGTCCGCCTGCTGGCCCATCGTGGAGTTCCTGCAAAACTTTATCAGCTTCAGATTTCTCAAGACATCTAAAGAGAACATAATCGTAATTCATTCTAAAAAGAATATCATTTATGAGCTGATATTGTTTGGCTTTCAACCTCAGAGCTCTTTTCTTAGTATGATCGAGGTATGAAGGAGCATATCCATTCTTAAGATAATAAATGATATCAGCGTATAATGACTCTTCATCGTTTAGGCTTACCTCGCACACTTGTAGCTCTACAGATGGAATTTCAGAAATTTGTGACGCTCCAGCCAGCATTTTGCAAAAGCCTTGACCCCTTACAATGTTTGCTGGTTTAATTTCTATGTCATATTCTTGTAAGGCAGTTACCCAATTGGCTCTCTTCTCACCCACATCCTTTTGTACTAGAAGATTCCTTACCGCTGGAAACAGTACTATAATTTTAGTATGGGTTTTGAGTAAAAAAGGTTTGAAGTATTTGATTGCTTTGAAAACAACATAAGCCTGTTTCTCCACATTTGAGTAATTTAATTCAGCACCCTACAAATTTGAACTGAAAAAAGCAATTGGTGCTTCCGCCTTTTCTTGATTCGTTTGAGTGAGTATCGCAGCATATGACCTATCTGAGGCAAATGTGTATAAAATAAAAGGCTCTGAAAAATTCGGAGTTGCTAAAGATGGAGCATTAATAATAGCCTGTTTGATCAGGTTGAATGCTTCATGTTCATCTTGGCCCCACTTAACATTAGAGTTCTTTTTTATCATGGTTTGTAAAGGAGATACGATTCGTGAAAAATCTTGAACAAATCTCTTTACAAAATTGATTTGACCAAGGAAATATTGCATGGATTTTTTGTTATGAGGTAGGGATATTTCAGAAATTTCTTTGATTCTGTCAGAATCGATGTGAATTCCAGATTTTGACACTATGAATCCTGGAAGTTTCCCTTCACTTAATGCGAAAAAAGATTTCTTTGGGTTAAGTGAAATTCCGTACCTTAAACATCATTGGAAGATTTGTTTCAAGTCTTTGAGATGGTCGCCTCATTTCTTGGAGTACACGATTATATCATCCAAATAAATTACGACAGATTTATTGACTAAACCTTTAAATGCAATGTCCATGGCTCTCTGGAATGTGGCACCAGCATTAATCAAACCAAACGACATCTTTCGATATGCATATGTGCCCCATTTAGTTCTGAATGTGGTCTTTAATTGATCATCAGGATGTACCAGAACTTGATTGTATCCTGAAAATCCATCCAAGAAAGACATTAATTCTGAGCCTGCCACTGCCTGCAATATCTGCTCCATAGGTGGTAAGGGAAAATTGTCTTTTTGACAGACTTTGTTAAGATTGCGAAAGTCAATACAAATTCTAATATCTCCATTTTTCTTTCTAACAGGTACCATATTGGAGACCCATTTAGAATGTCTGACGAGAAAGATTATCTTGGCTTTCAACAGCTTATTGAGTTCGGTTTTTATCTGATTTTCTAAGTTGGGATGAATCTTTCTCAATTTTTGTTGGACAGGTTTTTCGTTATCGGTCATTGGAATAGTATGTTGGATGTTGATAGAGTGTCGTATGTTTTGAGTTCATCATAGTTCCAAGCCAAAAACCGTTTTTTATTGTCTCAAAAGACGATATATGCAGCTTTTTTCAGGGGCTAGCCAAGGCTAGATTATGTTTTGGGTTTAGAGCATCGGTTCCTAGGTTTACTAATTCATATTCTATGAGAATCTATTTGGACTAAAATCTTCTGAAGGAATGAGCTTAGAAGCGTGAGCGTTAGCTAAAGGTCAGGCTTGCATTCTAGAGTACTGGGATTGATTGAAATAATGATTCTATAAAATGCTCAGTCAGATCTTGAACTAAAGATTGATAGTGTTTTAAATGACCTGATAAGCAATGTATAGTATTTCGTCTACAATTTCAGAGTCTCCGAAGACTTGGAGGTACTTTATATTTAGCCCGATTGCTTTGTACAACCCTTGGACTAAAGCCTCATATTCTGCTGTATTGTTGGTACAATCAAATTCAAGCCTGCATGTTAACATGATTTTATCTCCTTCTGGACTAATTAGCGTGCATCCTGGTCCTGCTCCTTCGTTAGATTTAGAACCATCAAAAAATAATTTCCAAAACAAATATTTATTTACAGGTCTATCTAAAAATTTGATACATTTTGAACTATCCGTTTGAGAAAAATTTTCAACTTGGGACAAAACAGAATGTTCTAAATAAGGTGACGTATGAGCATTAAAATTGCCGAGAAAAGAATCCACTGAGTAATTGCCAATTATGCTATTGTTATATGCTACTGGTTCATTTTCCCCCTCTAATTTCGTTACTATGTACTTCTGATGTAATTCTCGTTCAACTTTTATTTGATTTGGCTTACCATTGTAAGGTAGCCACATGTGCGACCAGTCAGTTACGAAGTATCCATGCAGTTTTTCTGACCAATCCCTACTAATAATTAAGCCATAAAATTAAGGAATATCAGCGACTAAAATGTCAATAACTTGACATACGTTCGGGTTGGATGACAGCCTTATGGTTACTTGATTTAGTTCGCCAATGAATTTAACTTGAGATTGATCGAGCTGAACTATGCGAACAACGGATTTCTGTGGTTGAACGTTTAATTTGGTGCATATGGACTTTGGTAAAATATTCGATGAAGCACCTGAATCCACTAAACAATTATGTACATTTTTGTTAAAAATTTCATAAGTAAGGAGAAAAGGGGGAGTATGAGAACTCGATCTTCCTCCAATTAAAGCGATGTCATTTGGATCAATCTTATTAGTCGTGTTAGTTGGAGGTCTTCCCATGTTCTGAGAAGCTTGAGAAATTATAGCGGCAGGTAAAGGTGCAACTAGCACAACGTGTAATTCTTTCATCATTATCTTTTGTTGATGCTTTAGCTTGCTCAATTCATACAGAGTGATGTTGGCGCTAGTCTTTTTCATGTCTTATATAATATTGTACTCCATTTCATCTGAAATGATCAGCGTTTTAGATGGAGTAGGTGAATTTGTTTGGACTGGGCTAGTTTGAGTCGCTTTAGATGTCGTTTTCTTTGTTGCGACTTTATCCTTTGTTGCAGAGCTTGCGCTCTTTGGTCTTGGAGTAGTTTGGGGAGGATAAAGATGATTTATACTTCGTGTGTTAACTGGGAATACTTCTTGATCTTCCTCTTGTGGGAGGATGAAATCCCACATTCCTTGTAATTCTACAACTTCTTCATCTCGGTTTGCCCTTCAGTGGCAATTTCCTCTTCCTCTTCCTCAGATTCGGCATTTGTTATAGCATTGGGTGGCCTTGAATCCATTGACGAGCCTCTTTTAAAAGCTCTGTAGGGCCTTTTTGAAGAAGTTTTTGCTACTTGCTTTTTTATGTCGACCATTTCCTTGGACATGGTCTTCAAAAATTTTTGCAATCCCTCCAAATCGAATGGATCTTTTGCTTGTTTCTTCTTGGACTCTTCTTTGAAGGTGACCTTCTTAGATTTATGTTCTTCTATCGCGGATTTCTTCTCTAAGGCTATTATACGTTTCTCTACTGCTATGGCTTCTTTCATGTTTTCGGCTAGGGTTGTTTTGTTAGCCTGTTGGTACCATTCTATGACCCCTTTTTCCCTCCCAAAACATGACCATTACCTACCTCTTTTCATCATTTATCCCTCAAATGCCTTGGAAATTGATTAATTAATAGTTTTATAGTTGTTGAATTGCATTTAAATTGATTTAAGGGTTTTGTGTTAATAAATTAGGATTTTTGGGCAAAATAACTACAGGAACTCCCAACAACCTGTAAATGGCTTATCGTTTGACATGTGGCATGACAGCCAGGCCAGAGCGAAAGGTATGGGCGAAAAGTGGAATGTCCAAGCATGGACAAGAACCTATCCCGCAGTGGAAACAACCCTCCTACATGCACAGTCAACACCTGGTCAACTATGGCATGTTGGCACAAAGGCATCAACAACACACAGTTACAACTCAATCCGATTTTTAGTTGTTTCCTTGTTTTTTTTATGTGCGTAAGCTAGGATAGAAACATTTTGCGTTTTTGTAAAAGCAGCAACAACCGCCCATGGATGAACATCCATTTTTCAAGGGATGTGAACCGTATGTAATTATAAGGCTGAACCTGGTTATATGTTAGTTTACCCTTTTTACCTTTTTACGTTTTTAAGTTTCTTGTCGCTTCATGAACAGAGTTTTGATTTAATACAAGACTGCATTATAATCTCTGTGCGTTGTTTTAATACTGTGATCGTGGAATAACAATCTCGGTGTACCAAGAACGCGGACGGGCCCTGTGTACATGGTATACCGATATCATTTTAATTGCGTTTACATTGTTATTTTAATTACATTTTACAGTCAGATCATTTGATTGATATTTGAACCTGATATATATATGCACAGGGATTTAATTGATGTTTATATTCATGTGTTTATGAACGCGCTGTTATATGTCTATGCATGCGCTTGAATAAGCCATCATCTGGATCGTGAATCATATCCTGTAAGGGATTCGATCCAGGGTTGCTTTGTAAAGCACGGTTATGGACTGTATGCTTATGATTTTTACTTTGCATGCTTGTAATAAATGTTCATGAATGTTGGGTACCATTAAACAGGGGTTTCATGTTTGGTGTCTCTGTAAGGGGACCGAAACCTTTAAATACAGTGATACACAGCATGTTATGAGTTGAATCTTAGCTGATAATGATACATAGTTTGATGCTTAGTTAAATATTTGATTGATAGTTTAATATTAGATTAAGTCACAGCATTGTAATTAGGAAGAATAGGCTTAGATTAGATCCTTTATGTCTATATATTTTAGGCACACGCCTCTAAGTCTACGCACCCTGGTCGATAATAAATTTAGCCCAGTCTAGCACCCTAGATAGGACACTACAAGCCCTATCCACGAAGATTGCTATGTTTGATGGTAATGCAGTGATATACCATTTACATCGCACTTCCTCGCTGAGTTGGGAAGTAGTAGGAATTTTGTTTAGAATTTTATTGAAACGTAGATTGAAGTCTTTGATAGGCTCTCTAGATTCTGCCCTAAGATTGGATAGGTCATTTATTAACGTTGCCGTAGACCTGTCGTCACCAGACTTGGTTAGGAATTGGGCTTGGAAGATGTCCCAACTGGTAATAGATCCAGAGGGTAATGAGAAATACCACGATCCGACTGTTTCTTGTAGAGTATAAGGAAATAGTCGAACAACAACATCTTCATTGGTAACCCCATTGAGGTTAATGGATAGCATAAATTTGTTTATGTGCTCTTTTGCTAGCATGCCTGCCTCGGGATTGAACTTGGGCAACCATTTCTCAGGATGGGCCGGTATTTGACTTAAGGGTGCAGGCATTAAGACTGCCCCATGGTTGTTCCATGGAGACTAGGCCATTGCTGAACTGCTAACAGGGGGATTTGAGGAAGATGATCCCTGTGGTTGGGAAGATGAGATTATTATGATCACAGATGATTGAGGAGGAGTTGTAGGGATTCCATTGGGTGGATTGATAATGGTCTGGGGTGGAGGGGTGGATGGTTGACTTCGCGGTGGAGAGGTTGAGATGGATGATGTTGATGAAAGAGTCTCATTGTCAGACCCTTTAGGTGACTTCCTTGCTCTTTTCCTTTTGGGAAGAGGTAATTCGGTTGGCCGAACACCAAAATTTTCACTCTTTAATCTGGTCAGGGGATGAGCAGGGTTATACTGTGAAGTCACGTTGCCCTGAGATTTATCAGATCTTTGAGGGGAAATAGAAAATCGCTGAAGTTTATGAATCAGAGATTCGACTTTAGGAGGTTCAATAACAAATTACTCTGAAATTTCAGGATTTGTAGCAGCGGTTGATGCTCTGGCGACTTCTAACTCTGGATTTAAGTGCAATGGAGAAGTTGGGGGAGATGGTGAGGGTGATTTACTCTCAGAATGGTATTTTGATTTGGATTTATTTTCCATTCATAGTTCATTCCCTCCTTCTAGCGCCAAATATGTTGAAGGCCCCGAAAATCGGATCAACAACAAGGGGGATACCCGCCCGGTCCAGACCTTGGTTGGCAACTCCTTATCCATTTGGTATAGCGGGTCCGACTGGGGATATGGGACTAGTTTCCCAATTCAGTGTGTGTGTGTGAGAAAGATGGGTATTTCTGTTCTAAATGGAATATTTCTATCCTAATCCTAATCTAATGCTATGCTATTGTATTCTAACAAACATAAAAACATCAAAATTTATGCTAACCCGGGGTGTGATCTTTCTTCTATGCGATCTAAAAAGATTTTAAACAATAACTGGTAATAAAGATCATTCATCTATTATAAGAAAATAATTCAATAAGGATGAACTACTTTGTATAAGAAGTTAGACGAAACAGTTGTGAAAACTTATCGCATAAATGAGCTATTCATACACTAAACATAAACAAATAGTTATCACCATACAAAAGTGCCAAATGATAACTCAGACATCCATGCTGTAATATATAAAAACTAAAACTGAAATCACTTTAACGCATAAGAGAAATGTTCAGAGATAAGTACCATTAAACTAGTCCTACTCATGAGCTTCAAACCAACAATTGATTAATCTCTTCCTTGATTAAACATCCACTAGAGTACAAAGTGCAACATAAATAGCTGATACAAATGTAAATATCAAATAAACCCTGTTCCATTCACACAAAACCTCCTCTGAGGGTGCAAAAGTGCAAGTTCTGAGGACAAGTTTTGATAAAATTCCGGACCCTTCTCTAATGCATGAGAAGGGTTTAAATACTACTACTAATAACTTATTTACAGAAATTGAGGATTCGGTTTAAATGACTGTCCTCTTTCTAAGCAAAACTATTTCTAAAATTAAATCTAATATCTAACTATTTCTAAATTTGCTCCTTAACGTTGCAAGCATTCAATATTTTCCTGAGTAGAGTCGGCTGACTGTCTTCCATCTTTGATTGAGTTAAGCAAACAGAATCGACAAGAGCTGGCATTATCTTCTTAGTAAAATTGATGATATACTTGAAAGTCATCAAATGACTATGTGACATTACCATGTATACCTGGTAAAAATCCCATTTCAACTTGGTCAACCCTTGGACTGCTTCTACTTTTCCTTTAGTCTTCTGTTTCCAGTTTGTTTCTATCGCTGCTTTCTTGCAATTTTCGGGGCTTGCAGGTGACCGAGTAACTAGGAGCCTTCCTTTTTGAGCAATTTTTCTCAGCGATGCAATCGCGCATCGGAAATTGCCTCTGTTTCTTGATTTGGGCTTCCCTGATGCGTTTTTTGCCTCTTGCGCCTTTTTCTCTCATTTGGTATAAAGCTCAAAATTTGTAAAAATAGTGATTCCGTGAGCTCTTGACCCTGAGCATTAAACCGTCTTTTTCTGTTATCAACATCGTTCAGTACCCATTCAACCATGGATGTATATGAGAAATCTGTGATGGATGCCTCAGAAGAGTTCTGCAACTTTTTTTTTTCTCCCTTAAGTGGATTAGGTGTGCCTTCCGAAATGGACATTGGAGTAATGCCTTTTCTCCTCATAGCTTTCTGCATACTGCCTTGTATAACGCTTCGTCCTTCTTTCCTGCAATTTACATTTCAGGTGGAAGTAATGATAAAAAATAATGATAGGAAAACTTTAAATGCTGAAGATATGCAAAACATGCCACCTTACGTGAACTAGTTCTTCGAAAAACACAACACCATACTTCATTAACAACTAGCAACAACTCATTAATTCACATTAAAATGCATGACCAACTCTTGGCTTAAAAAGTTTTCTCGAATAATGAGCCAGAACCAACTGCGATGGAGAGGTCCTACGATTTTGCTTTGCGATATCACAGATCGCTGTATCTCAATATCGCAATTTCATCGTGTTGTTCTATCGCAAGGTCGTAGTATCGCAACATCGCAACTCCGTAGTGTCACAGTATCGCAGTATCGCAATATCGCAGGTCGCTTAATTGTTATAATCCTTATGTGTAATTCATGTGATTTTTGCGACACGCGATATGCGATATTGCATATCGGCGATTTTAGAGTTTTTCAATGTGAGTGCTTCTTTAACGTATGCGATGCGATGAAGTTTCTCGTCACAATCTCGCGTTTTTTATCATTTTAACTCATTTAGAAGGTACCTTATGATTCTTTGAGCGATGCAATATCTCTTAAGGAGTGAATTTTAATTTCTTCATTATGAAACTTAGGTTTTTTTAGATTCTTCAAGGTATTTTCCTAAGTCCATAATTTTGTAAGTTTCATCTAAAAGGAAATATAACACTAATTGATTTTTTAAAAATTTTTACTGAGGGTCCCCACTTATTTGGTATTAGAAATAACACTTCATAAGGAGGGGGTTATTGGTGGCCACAACAATTGGCGATTCACTTGGAAGAACCAGTTATCTCTGTGTTTCTATTGAATTTTTTCAGCTTCCAAAACATAAATTTTTTCATAAAATTAAACTTTATTATGGAAAGATAAAGTACATTATGCTCTAACCTGTCAATGACATTTTGTTTTAGCTATTTTCGACTTTGATTATTTGCTCCCTCAAGTTAGTCCTTGTGTTTAGATCAACCATTACGTGGTCTGTAAAAATAAAACAAAGTCTTCTCTGTAAACCAGTTTTAAATATCCTCATTTGTCGTAGGTAGAGCCTCTGCTGCCAGCAGGCGTTTATAGCCTTGACAGGGTTACCTGTTACCCAACAATGATCCTGTATCCTGTATACACAAGGAAATGGCTGGGGTAGCCGAAAATACGGAAAAGTACCTCAAAGGAGGTAGAGAGATCAATTGAGAATAGGCATAAGCAAGAGAGCAAAACTAACGAGAGCTAATGTTTAGAGCAACTGAGGGAGTCGCTTGGAGGTCAAGTGATCCATTGGTGCACACAGAGGCCGAGAGTGAGCTCAGAGAAGCCAGAGCCGAAGAGAAAGAGCCAGAGACAGAGCCAGAGCTGAGATCCAGAGCCAGAGCCAGAGCTAGAAAGCCTAAGAGCTTCAGAGTCAGGGATGAGATGATGTTCTAAGCCCATTGTTTTTGTGTAAAACAGTGGAGTTGAGTGTGGAGCTTGTAAAAGAACTTATACCATAATCCAAGAGAGCATAGTCGAGTTGACTAGAGCTCATGGAGACGTAGCCCAAGGGTTTTGGGTGAACTCCTAATTAAACTTGCTATCTTATGTGTGATGTTCATTTGCTGCATTGTTCCACTGTTATATGTTTACATCAGTTCAGGAAAATCATCTTACAACACATAAACTATTTTAAAACAAACATAAGCATACACCTTATTTTTAAGCACATATTTGATTCCGCATTGGTTAATCATAAAGACTTGGGAATATTTAAGATTTAGAAGTGGGAGAGGTTCTTGTAAGTTAGAAAAGAAGCTTTAGAGCCCCCATTTTCAGATCAGGTTGTATCAGAGCCAAGTTTGATTAACCCCACCTTCAAAGAAGGTTATATTAGAATGCTTGATTGACAGAGCAAAGATTTCTCGTCTGAGAGGTGTTTGGGCAGTCAACGATTGATTGTCCAATTGATTGTATGCTTGTTTGCAGAGGTGAAGGGAAAGCTATTGATAGCTCAGTCCAAGAAGGACAAGAAGGAAGAAGGGCTAAAGGCATTCTTCTATCCCAAAGGACCTCAAGGCAATCCTTGAAGCACAAGAGGTTTGTTGCAAAAGGTTGCTGAATAAGCTCCTTATTAATCTTGTTTGAAGTTCTTTTTTTTATTGGCATAATGACAACTTCTACAAGTGAATCCTCAAATTCTTCTCTCTTCATCGCAAGAAATTTTGATGAAGACATGAAGCAAGACTTGTCCACCATGATGGATATGGTGAGAGAAATGTATGAGGATGGAAGAAAGAGCAGCATACTTACGGAGCAGTTGAATTCCATGAAGGAAGAGAAGTAGTTGCTTTCTGACAAATCGAAGGAAATGGAGAGGCAACTTCATATTGCAAATATGAACTTGAAAAGGATGCATGAGTTGGAATCATAGCTCTTTGTTGCCAAAGAAGACTTGGTCAAGTATCAACTTGAAGAAAAGGTAAACCATTCTAGTTTGTCTTCAAATTCTTCTAAGAATGCTTATATTGGTTCTTTTGAAAAACATACTAGAGGCATAGGTTCCAAGCTAATGTCCAAGATGGGCTATGAAGGAAAGGGCTTGGGTAAGCATGCACAGGGTATTTTTGAACCAATAATGGTTGAGGAAAGGCATAAGTATTTGGGTCTTGGCTATGGATAGTCTTATGGAAAGAGTTCCAAAGCTGCCATGAAGGCCATTAAAACAATTCCAGGAAGGAGTTTCATTTTAGGTCCTCTACCTCAAGATTGTGAAGATTGTATTAAGGAGGAATGTAATAGCTTGAAACATCATTTGCAAGATGCAGGTGTTCAGAAGCACACACTTGAACCAGAGAGTTGTGGAGACTCTAATAACGTTGAAGAGATTGAGGGTGTTCCAAAGAGAGCCACTTCTTCATTTGCTTCACCTCCTCATGAAGCCAATAAAGGTGAAAGAGAAAGGTATAAATCTAGTTCTAAACATTTTCCTTTTGATTGTGCAAAGCATGATAAATTTCCATATAGGTATGGGAAAAGAATTGCATGTTCCTTTTTTGGTTTGGATAACCATAGTGTTTCTAGATGTTGGAAGAGAATGGCCACATACATGAAACTTTTGAAGGAAAGGAAGCAAGAAGCCAAAGGTCCATTGGACAAGGCAAATCATGATGTCAAGAGGATGCACATGTGTTGCACTTACTGCCATAAGCAAGGGCATCTCCTGAAAAGTGTTGGACTCTGAATCCAACAATGCTTCCACAAAAGCTGAAGAAAGTAGAAAGAGAAGATGGCAGAAATGGAAAGGAAGATTCCATGAATGATGTGTCTCAGGATGATTCACATGTTGATGCTGATATGCAAACAGTACCTTTGAAAGGGATTGGTATGAAACGTTATAATTTTTATCCGATTAGGATTGCATGTCTGTTGATGCATCTATTTTCATTTCTTTGTTAATGGAATGCAAGTTGTAGGATTTTAAAAAGCTGGTGAATAGAAAAAGGTTGAGTATGAAACACATTTTGTTGCTGCAACATTATATTTCATTTCAGCTTCGAAAGTACAATGTTTTTAAGCGAAAGTTGAAGGATGAAATGCATACATGAGCATGATGTGCATGAACACAGGAAATTTTGATGTTTTCCTTGTATTTTGAACATGTATGTGTAATTAACTTGCAGGGTTGATTGCTTTGACATGCATGTGATGCAACGTTGACTTGGGAGAAGTTAATTTGGTCTCCAAGATGGAGATAATGATGAAGTGTTTCATCTTTAGAAAAATAGTCTTAATGGTCTTTTTCTACATGCTTGACTTGAAGGGTCATTTGTTTAAAGGCGTGTTTTGTGGGCTTGTTATCTATTCCATCATTTGTATGCAGATGTAAGACATGGAGGTGTTCACAAGATGTGAAATCTGCTTCTTTTCTTGAAGCAGGAGTTTAGGCCATCCAGTTGTTGTCTGTATTTCTGTTGTTGTTAACATTTGTTGTTGGTAGCTTGTCAAATAGGTACAAATGAAAGTTTTTTGGAGCAGATGTACTTCACATTTGTTTGAGCCACCTTGGATCAAAGATCAAGGCAGAGAAGTTCAAACTACCTTCTATGACCATTTCAGTAGCAGTTCTACAGGAAGGTAAGGAGGAAGGCAGTTCTTCCAAGGAGGACCAACACATCCAGGAAGGAAAGTGGTCAAAGGCTTTGGTTCAGAGGCACTATGAAAGGCAAGTGTATGGAGGCTGAAAGAAGAGGGTGCTATTACTCTCATTTACTGTTTAGATCAATATATCAATCTTTTGGAGACCAAAATTTATTTAGTGGGAAGGCGTGATCCAAAATGGGTTTTGGATAGACTTCTAAGTCTAAGTGTTCCTCACAGAGGGAAATGAAAGTCCAAGAAAGTTCTTGGAAATAGCCCCATGGTAGATATTTTTCATTCTGAATCTACTGCAATTTGAATGGGCTAAAATGGACTTAGGATGCAAAAGTTATCGCAGAAAGAAGTTGCCCTTTGTTCTTCGGAAAAAGAGGCAAAATCCCCTAAAAATGGCCTAAAAGGCCTTATATGGGAAATTGCATCAGAAAAAGGCAAAAGAGGCAGACTTAAAGGGGTGGAAGGACCCTCGATCGGCGATCTCCGACTCATCGCATCGGAGGCAGGCATGTATGCGATATCGGGACCCCAGACTTGGTGATTGCGATTATGCGATATGTCGATTGCCGATGACCGGATCGGCATCGGTGATGGACAGAAACCCCAGGCCATTAGGAATGCGACATGTGATAGCGATCGTGACGTGAAATCTCCGTTGTGGGATCGGGAAAGGAATGGACGACCAGGATTAAATCGGTGATCCCTGATAGCAGGCCTACATGAATTGTGATTGCGATAAGCGATAAGGGCTGGACCCGATGGAATTATAAGCCCAATTGCATAAAATTTGAAATCTGGGATTTTCGGATTTTCTGTGTATTAGTGCATTTCTGCTATAAAACCGAAATACAAAGGAAAACGCTTGAAAGCGATAAAGTGGACCCGAAAGGGAATTATAAACGTGGCACCATGTTATTTGAGTTCCGATAAAGCGAGATTTCTGGCGGGCCTCAGGCGGTAAGCGTTATTGGGCCGGCTTCGTCCGATCCCATACAATGAACGATGCGTGGCTTGGCGGAGGAGTAGAGAAACCGCCTTTTCGGGCAGGTAACCTCCGTACCCTTAAGCTGCCTAAAACCGCATGTTGACTGTTGGATCGGAGATCACTCAGATCTATGGTAGAGCATGTGAAAGCGACCCAAGGCAGACCCGATGCTATGTTAGGGCGATTTCGAAATAATTTGAAGTCTGATAAAAAGGATTTTGTCTGGTTTTTGAATGTTTTCCCGTGTATTTGGGATCTCGCCCAATACATTAATGCGATGCGATATAACGCCTAATGGTGGACCCGATAGGGATTTTAGGGGTGATTGAATGGGATTTCATGTTCGAAAATCACGTCTAATAGTTTATTTTCCAGAAATCTCTATGTAATGAAATTTTCTCCGTTTTCAAGTTTTTGCCTAAGAGAAGGCCCTGAAACTTCTGTAAGCGCTCCAGTTTCTCATGCCACGCTGCAAACGAGCATTTTCATAGGCAATTATGCATTTTGAAGCCACAAAGCCACAGAGCCAGATGGCCAGTTGAACTGACAAGGAGCATGGAAGCCGCAAAGGCACAGAGAGATGATGATGCATAGGGAAATGGTTGGGGTAGCCAAAAAAGTACCTCAAAGGAGGCAGAGAGCTCAATTGAGAACAGGCATAAGTAAGAGAGCAAGGCTAATGAAAGCTAATGTGCAGAGCAGCTGAGGGAGTTGCTTGGAGGTCAAGTGATCCATTAGTGCATGCAAAGGCCAAGAGCGATCTCAAAGAAGCCAGAGCTGAAGAGCAAGAGCTAGAGCCACGAGCCAGAGCCAAGAGCAAGGACCAGAGCCAGAGCTAGAGCCAGAGCCGAGAGCCAAAACGAGAACTAGAGACAGAAAGCCTGAGAGCTTCAGAGCTAGGGATGAGATGGTGTTCTAAGCCCATTGTTTCTATGTAAAACAGTGGAGTTGAGTGTGGAGATTGTAAAAGAACTTATACCATAATCCCAGAGAGCCTAGTCGAGTTGGCTAGAGCTCACAGAGATGTAACCCAAGAGTTTTGGGTGAACTCCTAATTAAACTTATTGTCTTATGTGTGATGTTCATTTGCTACATTATTCCATTGTTATATGTTTACATCAGTTCAAGCAAATAATCTTATAGCACATAAACAATTTTAAAACAAACATAAGCATACACCTTATTTTCAAGCACATATTTAATTCCGCATTGGTTAATCATAAGGACTTGGGAATTTTTAAGCTTTGGAAGTGGGAGAGGTTCTTGTAAGTTAGACAAGAAGCTTTAGAGCCCCCATTTTCAGATCACCCAAGCATAGAAAATTTTCCCAAACAAAAGATAGTTGTCATATGCATTTAGATGATATGGCGAGGAAGATATCGATGACCAAATTTTGATAATGCATCTACAGTCCCATTTTGTTCCAGGAATATATGAGTAAAATTGATCCCATCAAATAATGTGGTTATATTTTTATCCTATGCATCCAAAAATAAATCATGGGAGGATTAAAGGATGTCTTGTCCACAACCCACTCAATAACCTATTTGGAGTCACCAGAAACATCCATGGCCTCTATGGATACAAAAATTTCACAAAATAAAACACTCTAGAGTGTTGTGATCTTAGCCCTCGTGTTGGTGCCCAACCCATTGAATCAACTAAAATGATAGAAATGTCTCGGGTTTATAACAATGTATGCACCACTCCCACACTTGTTCATAAAAACTCCATCAAGAATCGTCGCAAAATATCCACTAGTTTGATGCGTCTCTTTAAACTCTTACATTCCTAAGGACCCATCTCATTGAAGTATGTACATATATTCATATTGGTCCTATTGATGTCCATATATTGATTCTAAAAAATGCACCTATTCCTACATTTCCTAATGCCCCATATGATGTAGAAAGGTAAGGTTAGAAACTCTCTAAACTCCTCAAGTAGCCATAAAACTTACGCAAATGGCCTTTTAGACTATTTCTTAGGTCTACGCAGGCTCCGCTCCCCATCTTGGGCGTGTCAAGGAGCCGTAAAACGCACGCAAATGGCCTTTCAGACTATAACGGGGCTCTACCAACGATTCATGCATCTGGAAAACGCTACTGGAATGTGAGCCATTTCTTCATGCACCATTTCAGGAATGACATAGATAATGATCGTCAAAAATGAAGTATATAATGATGCTTGGAATCTCATTCATCAGAGTGAGATGGGAAACATATTGAAGTTCCGATTGACGAATTCCCTACCTCCAAACTATGGGTGGGGTGTAGAAATGCGGGCGCGCTGCTAGGAGGTTCAACCCTAATCAGAAGTTAGATAGGGTAGTAGAAGCTTTACCTCACCTAATTAAGCTACTAATTAAGGGAAGCTCAGAAGGTTGTAAGGAGAAGCTTGATCCTATAATTGATCCTATCTCATTCAGCTAAGAAGCCTGGAATACTACCTCTCATTAAGCTAAGAAAAGGTTGGGAAGCCTATCTATCCCACTCATGAATTAGTCTCGTAGTGAGTAAGTCAGATTAGTTAGCTAGGTAAGGGCGTAAGTTAGTCATATAAGGTCGTAACCTGCTAGTGAGAATGAATCTCTTCATGGGTCGTAGGTTGTAGCTAGGAATCAGAGAGAGATTGAAAGGCCTTATGCCATGTAGCGTATATAATATCATCAGAAAAAAATATCTATTATATATGTCATTATTGACCGATAAGAGGCGGAGGTTTGAACATATTTCTCTCCTCACCATATGAATAGTGAGTCCCTACTGGGCCTTATTCTTGCCATTTGAGGATGCACAAGCAAGCTCGACTGATAAGGAGAGGACCGGAGGGGCTCGACTGTTAAGGAGAGGATGCACAAGCAGGCTCGACTGATAAGAGAGGAACTTTAGTTGCTCTCAATCTAAGGAGAGGAGGCGTAAGCAGGCTCTCAATCTAACCCCCCCCACCAAAAGGACAGGGAAGGATACAGATAACGTGGGAATAAGCGAGTCTGTCCATGCTTCTATGCTTCTACGCTTCCATGCTTCTACGCTTCCTTATCTTCAGCGATAACCATTCCTTGCCTTTCACCCGATAACCATTCCTAAGCCCAATCACCATATCTGCAGCGCGGCGGGTAAGACCAATCCTTCAATTAGCCATGCAGCCGCTTAGCTAGGTCTGGGTATACCACCCACTACCATCACTATGAGGAGGTTCCACATCACTATGAGGAGGTTCCACTAGCAAGAGGGATTTGAACTAATAGCTTCATCAACCCGTGGGGGGAGATCCATTGACGCTCTCATGGGGGATATGCATATTTCAAACTTGCAGCATGGGCCCGGGGGATATCAAGTAACCTTCCAGCATGTAGGAGTACGTGCATTAGGAGTACGTGGCAAATAAGCCGGTTGGGCGCGTTACATCCAGCCAGCCAGCATGAGTCCTTAATAAGAGGTGCGGATAGGTCAGTACCACCCAGGAGGGTTTATTAGTTGCTAGCTGGTAAGCCAATACTAGTATAATAATCCACTTGGGTCCTTGTCATCGGGATAATAGAATATCCTCCTTAGTTCAAATAAAGGTTACCACGTGCCCAGCAGGCAGTTCGTGAGAGGTATGAGTTCGGTAACGTCCAGCATGAGCCCGTGCGTGGTATATCCCCTTGGGCGTTGTTACCAGCATGCATGCATGAGAGAGAGTCCATGTGGTTAGTAAGTGGCATCCCTATAGGAGGAGCACTATGGAGGTAGATTTCATAGAGGTGACCAACCAGCATGAGTCCTGCCTGTTCAAGAGGGTATGATCTAGCACCCACCCATTTGAGGTGTCCTTTATGGGTAAGCACCATTCCCGTTGTAGAGCCGCTTAGTGAGGTGAGTTAGGCCAATAGGGAGTCGTAGGGCGTTAACTACATCCCGCATCATGAGGCCGTGTGAGATCCATACAACCCCACAACCAGTATAATCCTCCATCCATGTTCGTTGTTGTGGGACCACCGACGCGTACCGGACCGAGGACCATATTCCCAAAAACCTTACCCATAGGACTACCGACAGGTTCCTTAGTCCAACAAGTTGTTCCGCATGTATACGTCCTTGCCATTAGTCTGATAACGAAGTAGTAGTCTGTATAAAGAAAATAGTATTCTATTCTCTCTGCAGAGCCTCCGAGTAGTAAAGGCCCATCACACTATGCATCTTAGTAGCACTAGTCAATGTGTCAACCCCCTCCCCCTATAACTAGTATGTTTAGGCTTATGTCCCGTTTCACCATTCCCCTAAAGCCGGTACTAAGGGAGGGGCGATAGAAAGAAGCCATTCATCACAAGCCATCAGCCAAACCCACCAAAGTGATTGATTTGACTTTGATTGGTTATTGATTTGACTTTGATTGAAAGAGATTTGGGAGTCTTCTCCTATTAGCCAACCACTTCGACAAACCAAGACACCGATAGAGCAGCCTTTCACACCCACCACGGGGGGCCCATCCCCTGCCACTTGTTCACACCAGCAGATACAACATACAGCCCATCTGCCTACACCAAGCCATAAAATGAACAACACAAAATATAACACCATGCCCACCAATAATAAGATACAACATTGCGTTATATACAGCGGTTGTTCACCTTCGTTTTCACTTCAAATTTCATCAAAATTTGCAAATGACTTAGTTCTATCCCTCCGGTTGTATCATTCAGTGTAATGCGAGTATCAGGTAGGACCTTATGGGGTATATGTGGACTAGCGGGTACGAACTCCAATGGGTCACGTAGCGTAGGTAACGTATAACTCGGCACGACCACTTACTTGCTGGCTTCCTGGTCAGGTGGTATACTAGTCACGTACAACTAACTGGTAACGGGGGATCTCCAACTGGTGGTCACGTACAACTCTTTCCTGGTCACGTAGAGCTAGCTTTGGGCTATTGGGAATGACCCTAACTCACTGACTCATACCATGTTGAGTGGATGTCTCATGTGTTGAAGGTGACTCGGGTATGTGATATGGGGGTTTCTTATTCTATCGGCGATGACCTCCTGACACTGACTGTTACTTCTGGGCTCTGAATAAGTATGATCCTCAACAGGTGCATCATATATAACGAGCTGTATGAACTCATTCTTTATGTTAAATCACTATTACTCACTAACAGGATCATTCGTCCCCGTACCGTATCGTGTGTCGTACCGTCGTTAACCTCGCTCCTTTCCGAGGGTATGGGTAAGTTATCCTCTCTAGCGATGATGGATAAGTTATCCTCTCAGCCATTGAATAGCTTCTTCTCTCTGTTCTGTTGGACTCGTCTAAAGGTTCCGAGGTTAAGGGCTTTTGGTTCATGACTCGTGGCTTCAGGTTCATGGTTCATGGCTTAAGGCTAAAGGTGAAAGTTGAATGGTTCGTTTCACCGCTCCCTGCTTGTGTGTTTGTGGCTTTTTGGGGAATCCTAATCGAGCTCCTTCCTCATCCAACTCCTCATCCAGCTCCTCATTTATCAACTCGATCAAATAAATCAGTGACCCACCCTGCTCGCTTGCCCTGCAAGGGCGCATAAATTGTCAAGCCTGGGTAGTGTTGGCCAGGGGTTTTCCCCGCCAAGTTAGGGAGTTTTTTGGGTCCCCCGTTCAAGAGCTTGTGAACTAAGGGGGAAGTGCGTAGTAAAACGGGTGTGTATCTAGCAATCAAGAGACAGAATCAACTAGAATCGATTCGAGATCTATCAATCAAAATAAAGCGCACATATACTGGGTGCAACATATATAAGCATTGAAGTATAAATAAAAGCATGACATCCCGCGGCGTCCACCCAGTCCGTATGGGTATGGCTTCATTCCGTGCACCGCGCCTCGCCCCCAGCCACTCGAAACATCAATCTATCCAGCAAATTAGAAAAAGCAATCCCTAGCTCTAGTTACCGAAATGAGACTCACGGCCCCCAACTACTTTGAATTGGTCAGAATCAAGTGCCTTACAAAGGATGAGTTAGCGTGCCGGGTAAAGAAGTGCGCACAAGACAGATCTATTTGTCTATACTATTTTAGCCCAATTACTTCATGTCAGGCCCCTTAATTGAAAGCCAGGTCAATAGTTCGGAAAGGAAGCGTCATTTATAGTCAATTAGGAATGGAGGCCCTCAATAGGGACCGGAGGGGGCGGAGCCACTCACCCGAGTTTTGCACAAACGGTGAGGAATCAATTCTCCGTTCACGAAAGAAACTATATTGCTAACTAATAAAGATGCCAACCGACCAATAAAGTAATAGTGTGTTTCAAAGGGATGCTTTCAAACCTCTTATCGAACTTATAGCGAAGGATGAATCCCATCTCGCTTTACTTGATGGTGGGGACTCGCTTGACCTGATGGTAAGAGTGGAGGTCGGCCTAGCGTGGCTTAGTAGCTTAAGACCAGGCACCAGCCAGTGAAGGTTGAAAGGGAAATGCTATTCTCACACCTATGGACAGCATACAAAAGCATACAAGCATGCCTACCTTACTGGGAAAGAAATACCATACCTCCATTCATGCCTTATATTTCTTCCCCTCAAAGTCAATACGTTACGCCCATATTTCTTCCCCTCAATAGCAGAGCAGACAATGCATATATTTGATATGTAATTATGGTATTGTCGGACCCTTCGGAGACCACCTAAATCACGCTTCAATTCATGGTTTTCCACCCTGAGAATTGATGAAAGATCAGAGATGAGTGGGCGTGGGCAGAGTTGGTGGGCGAGAGAGGAGAGGGTAATCCCAATCAGAGATACGTGGGCCAGATAGAATTCATAATCGCCCTTCCTTCCTTCTAAGATCAGAGAATAACAATAACTAGAGCTTATACCTCCTTTTTTTTGACTTGTCGTTATTGGGATGCGGGACGAGATAAGAGGCTTCTCGGGATAAGGACATTCCCCAGAGTCTTATTATAAGTTCAACATTCCCCAGAGTCTTATTATAGCTTCAAGAGGGATGGGATTGGTTTAGCTCTTGGGCTCGAACTCAGAGAAGAAAAGAACAAGAGCAAAAGATATTCTCTCCTTAAGCAATTCTCTATCTCTCGTTAAGCAAAAGAGATTAGGCAAAAGAGATTAGATCGTAGCTAATCGTATAAGAAGGCATATCGGTCTTAGTTAAACATCGTTAGTTAGGAAGCTGAGATCACGCTATTCCTCATCGTATAAGATAAGAAATCGTCTGAGCTTATTTATCACCTTAGGGCAGCGTAGCGCTTAGGGATCAGAGAATAGGCATAGGGCAGGGCAACATACATGAGGAGACCGCCTAAGATCAGATGTCCTGCGGAGCGTATTATTACGTATATTGCGCACAGCTCATATATTTTTTTTATTACTGGCAAACATGAGGGTCTTTAGACGCTCGACCAAAGGGCCCTATATTATTTAGGGGTCACTCACTATCATATGGTGAGGGATTTCTCGCTCGTCCATCATATGGGTGAGGGCCGCCATCGAAACTTCATGTTTTCACCAATAGACTTCAGGGTTTTAGACTTGGAGAATCACAACATAAATAAAGGAACCTAACTAAGAAGCTCATTGTCTAACTCAGTCTGGGCTCACAACAATCCTAAGATATATTCTTTTTATCACCACGATACATAGGGGAATTGTCAATGGTCTAAGGTAAAGGTCAACACAACACAGCTAACACCAAAGCTACAGACATATTCTTTTTCTTACTGCCGCCTGACGTGAGGAATAACTACACACTCATAAAGCTCCTAACTCAGAGGAATAATAACACAGCTCAGAAGAAAGGCAAGGCTCAGAAGGGATAGGAATACTGCCTAACTCAGACAACTAACACAAGAGTAAGGACAACTCAACTAAGAGCTCACCGAACAACGCTCAACAAAGGCATTACAGTCATAGGAACATAAACACCCTGAGTCAGAGTATTAGGCAAGGCATAAGAGGGATAACTCAGGCCTGCCTAAGAGTCAGAGGGATCAGAAAGAACCACACAAAGACATCTGATAACCAAAATGAGCCCACTAAGAGCAGCTAAGATAACGAAAAAAGCAGCACAACAAGGGTGAGCCAGCCGAACCCTCGACTAAAAGGCCGCCATCGACTCGACCGAGGTTACAAGGGAGAGGAATAACGCCTTTTTCAGCTCTTGCCTTTGCTTGCTTTGGTGGGGGTTCCAGCTATTCTTCTCTTGCTTGTTCGCGTGGGATGGAATGTGTGTCGTCTGCCTTGATCTTCGTTCGTATTGAGCTTATCTATTAGCCACCTCCTTTCTCTCTACTCTCTCACTCCTTCTAACTCCTATTAGTAGAGTAGTCTTAGTGCAGAAGTAGTAGCTGTATTTCTCTTTCTCTCTCTCTTTAGTCCAACCAGTCATTCTAAGTTATATATATAAATGATTTAGCCAAGGCTAAGCAGTAGTTCTTCGCGTTAGCAAAGCATGTGTCGTTCTTGAAATGAGACTTATAACGACTGGTTTCATCCCGATCTAGTTGCCTTATATGATCCAGATGGGTTATCGAACTCGAGTTTGTCTTTAATCAAATCGTTTAGTTAAAGCAGTTGAGGAAAGTAATAAATTCTATAACTCACCCGACCTGCGACCCTATAAAAAGGAGATTTTATTGAATGAAACTATTGAATGGTAAGCTTTTATAGAATCTATTCCAATCAAACTAAGTGCCTGCTCCGAACAAGGTAGTTAATCCATTGAGAAATCAATATTGTTTGGTGTCAACTTGGGGGCCTTCTCCTTCTTCTCGGCCAGTGATGGGCCCTGCTCTCTTTTCTAGTGGGAATGCCTATTTCGTAAGATGGGGCGGTAGTTGTTGGGAACGCCTTTATTGAAAGATGTATCGGTTTATAAGGTTGCATTATATATGTTATTCACCACTGGGCTCAACAACTTATTCAGGTGAATCAGAAGTAAGAGATCGTGCATTGTTTCCAAAATATCCAAGAAGAAATGCTCCATCGTTTTCAAAAACATCCAAGAAGGCCTCTCCACCTGGATTGAGTGGATCGACTGATCAACTATCGGCTATCAGCTGACCCTATGGAACCACTGTCTATGGCAACCAGCTCTTGTCAATGACCACTTCCTTATGGGTGACCACTGCTGGCTATCAGCGACCTCCTAATCGGTTCACAAACAGATAAGGCATCGACACCTGGATCAACTAGCGGCTCTCAACAATGCCCTTCTGTCTATTCAACTATGATTGATCGGCTGTCAACTACCTTCCTTCTCTCTATGACTGACTATCAACGGCAAGGTCGAAGCAGGCAGTAGAAGCATGCATGCATAAGTTCGAAGGCAGGGAGCAAGAAGATGATATCTCTCAAGCAGGAAGTTGTAGAGAAGGTTGGATATAAGATACTGCCAATAGGTAGGTATAGAGATGTCTCACAGGTGGAAGGTATCAAGAGATAGATCATCCGCTGGCAGGTGGGACTACAGTATTTCTCCCAAATCTATTCCATCCTCAGTTCGAACGTGAAGAATCTTTCTTCTTTCGCGTCACCCACGTCATAGAAAAGAAAACAGTTTCGCAAATTGGTCGAGGTGTGAAATGGAAACCTTATCAAAGTGACAGTTTCCTAGAAAGGGAAGGGTGAGGAAGAACGGCTCACTTGACAACAGCCCCCCACTTAAAGGACTTAGGAAGGCAGAATAAAGGTGGGTGTTGCCTTCTCTTTTTAGCCCTGTCCTGTTCCCTTCTCGCTAACCCGCTTGCTTTCATTCTATCACTGCCTTGCTTCCGTGGCTTGCTTGCCTTATGAACTGCCATTCTGTTGTCCCAGTAATCCATTCTGTTAGTAAGGTTATCCCTTAGTTAGGTTATCCCCACCAAGGCGAAGCACCTTACCTTCTAGCTATTTGAGGGAAATAAATAGAGGATGCGAAGCGCGGTTTATAAGCCTCCTCGTAAGTAAGCCTTGGTTGTAGATGACGGCGTAGTTAGTTATAATATGTCATTACGCTATCTCGCCGAGGTGCACATTTGGTTCCTATCTCGAATGACGTAATTAAGTATATAATGAATGCCGACCAAGACAATGAGTAAGTGACTGCTGAAATGGTGGTAGTTAGTTATATATGAGCATG
>APFE030039732.1:2095-18649 GCA_000404065.3 Pinus taeda | reverse complement strand
ATACCTCTTTTATAACTATGGTAATTTGGGCCTTTGGTCCATAGGATTCACTTAAATAAAACCTATTCTTGAAAATGGGCAAATGGAAGGTTGTAACTCCTAATTTCAAGGGCTAAATTTACCTTTTTTACCCTCTCCCTTAAAATAAGGTGGGCTATTTGAGGTGATTTGTAAAAATGTACTATGATACAAAATATTCGCCCACTAAAAATTTAAAACCCCTTAATTTCGCCAAAGGGCGAACATTCGCCCCTAAAATCACCCCTAAACTAGAGGTAGATGATTGTGGAGCATTGAGTATGAAAGCAGAATTGGTGCAAAGCCAAGACATTGGCGAGTTTTTGCACAGGCAGTTGGGCCATTTGTATCATGGGGCTTTGAAGCTAATGCAACAGATATCTAAAGGACTTCCCAAAGGTAAACTTGAGCAAGTTGACACATGCAAAGGTTGTACCTTGGGAAAGTACACCAAGTCTTCCTTTCATGATCAATACAGTCGAACAGAGGCTATCTTAGAGCGAGTTCATACTGATGTGTGTGGACCATTCCCGAAGGCATCCAAAACGAAGCAAAGGTATTATGTGATTTTCATTAATGTCTATTCTCGTAAATGTTGGATTTATTTTATGCAGAAGAAGGACCAAACCTTCACAAAGTTTTTTGAGTTCAAATCTTTGGTTGAGAAACAGTCAGGGAAGAAGATCAAGGCCTTGAGAAGTGACACAGTGGAGAATATGTCTCTCAAGGGTTTAAGGACTTCTATGCAGCAGAAGGAATTAAACGAGAGTTGACGGCACCTCATAACCCACAACAGAATGGGGTGGCCGAGAGGAAGACCAGAACTATTGTAGGGGCAGCACGGGCAATGTTGCAAGACCAAGCTTACCACTTCACTTGTGGGCTGAGGCATGCAACACAGCGTTCTATTTGCATAATAGAAGCCCGCATCACATACTTGGGATGAAGACACCAGAGGAAGCTTTCTCTGGTAAGAAACCAGATGTGGGTAACTTTAGGATCTTTGGCTCATCGGTATATTGCCATGTGACAAAGGATGCACAAAAGAAGCTTGAGCTGAAAGCAGAGTTGGAGATATTTTTTGGGTACAATGATACACCTCATAACTATCGGGTGTACTTGCCTACCAGTTAGAGGACAATGGTTCGCAAAGATCTCAATTTTGATGAGCATAAGGCCATGCGAGCTTCCCTCGAGAGGGAGCTCCAACTACAAGCTGTGGAGGAACTATTGGTTCCTAAGGATTAGGAGCCTTATACTAATGTGGATCAGCCGCATGCAGAGGTTCGAGGAGTGGAGACATCCACTCAAGCAGAGTCTTCCAAAGATGGATGGAAGCGCATAAGAGAAGCTGACAGATTATTGGAGGATGCGAGAGAGAATGTGGGAGAACCATCTTCTCAACGCAAACAGAGGAGGTCACTTGAGAGGTACACTGGATACATGGCCCTTGTTGGGGAATGTGTTGAGACCAAACCATCTTCCTTTGAGGAAGCAGTGCAACAGCCAATTTGGGTTAATGATATGGTGGAGGAATGTGACTCCATAGTTTGTAACAATGTTTGGGACATGGTCTCGAGACTGGAGAACAAGTCAGTTGTGAGTTCCTGTTGCCTTTACAAGGTAAAGCAAGCTGCTAATGGTAGTGTGGAGAAGCATAAGGCAAGATTTTTTCCTGTGGCTTTTCACAGGTTGAGAGGATCATGCTACTGTAGTATATTTTGACAGAGGAGCAAGATGATGGCATTTGACAAAGGCATTGTCAAAGTGTAAATTCTAGTTCCATAGAGACAGGATTGGGGTGGTAGATAATCCCTTTATTGTTAAGAGGGAGTGTTGAAATATGGCAACAAGAATATTCCAATTTAAATTGTCCTTGAATTAAATTGTGAATTAAAATCGAATTTAGTCTTAACAGCTACTTGGAATTAATTAATTAATTTGTTTCAAATTAATTAGTTGGAGAAATTCAAGTTAGAAGTATTTCTGAAGTCATGCAAGATTTATCCCTTAAATTAAGGAGATAAGATTGAGTTATATTTGAGTTGTAATTAGTTAACTAAGTTTACTAATTTAAGTCCAGTTAAATTAGTTCCAAACTGTTTGAGGAACTAATAGAGAGTTAACAGTCAGTTGATGCATGCATGCACTCAACTAGTGCTACTCCAGTTAACTGAAGATTCCCTCATCAGAAACTCATGCATGTCTATTCTAAGAAAGACCCAGTTGAGTTAAATGCCAAGGACATTGTACTATCAATTTCATCTATTTTCTTATAAAGAAAACTCATGCATGCAGTCAAGGAATCATTCCTTGAGGATTGCGTAATTTTGGAGGAGGGTCTTCCACTTGGCAACAGGAGAATCATCCCAGAGGAACAGTGTAAGGAAATAGGAGCTTGGAGGGCAGAGAGGAAGACTGGAGAGAAGCCAAGATTTCCTGTGAGCATCTGTGAGGATTGTACTGAGAGACGGCTAGCTGTGAGAGCTAAGGCTTTGTATAATTCCTATGTATTTCCACCTGTATGATAATACAATAGTGTGGGGTTTTTAGCTGAGGCTTTCCCCAATGTATTTTCATGTGTATTATGCGATTGATTCTTCTTCTTCTGGTTATATTGTTCAGCTCAATCTGTAAGCTTCCGCAAATTGATAGTAGAAGTAGGTTATAATATTATGCTTTGATTTATACTGCATTATCGGGTTAACCTGCATCAGATTTTCTACATGCTAAGTGTGCATGTGAAAGGGTTTTTGATGAATACTTCAATCTAAAGTATATTTTCATTGTAAGGGCCATAGTTGACACATAGATCTAAAATAATTATGCACTGATGAATGCAATGATGGATCACAATCATAAGACCTGAAATGGCTTTCGATTGTATGATCTACTCATGGATTGAGTAGATCTAAGTATTGTTGCATGTTTTTATCTCTGAATATTATGATATGGGTCTTTTTGAAGTTCTGAAGAGTTTCACAATTCTAGGTCAAAATTCGTAGATCTATACAGAGGTTGGTCTCGATGAATTCGTGTATACACGCGGGTTTCATTTCTTCAAATTCATGTATGTAGAGGAAGATTTTATGTTCATAAATGACTGATCAACCTGATCAGTGCTGTTGTATATCTATTTTCTGTCAATGATGTCCTCATGTTGATCTGGGTTGAGTGATAATGTTTGAAGTAGAACTGATTGAATGATGAAGTTGAATTTGGTTATATGTTGATTAGTTGAAAATATTATTGATGTTGCTAACTATACAAGGGTTCTTTAAGCTAACAGAATATTTCAGAATAACATTATTCAACTCTGTGTCTAATTTAGAATTACAAATTTTAGCATATTGAGATCTGTACGCGGGTTGCTCTACAGAAAAGTGCATACACACGCGGGTTGCCGTAAGTGAAGTAGTGTATACATGTTTGCATATTAATGATCAGGGTTGCAGTTGATTATGTGTGTGATGCATTATTCTAAGTTCAGTTTTGTGTTCTAGTTACAGTGATCTCACTGTTCTGTTTGAATTAAGTTGGGTTTTTTTTCAGCTGATCTACAAGTTGTGATGTATTAAAGAAAGTGGATCCAGTGTGAAAATTTATGAAACGTGGTCCATGAATGTTGCTGAGGGTTGGAGCCTTTAGTGAGGAATTCGAAGCTTCCTACCAATAGTAGGTGGAAATCATAACATGGGGTTGGACCTCCCTTCCAATAGGAGTTGGAGAATGAGTGAAGGTTGTAGCCTTAAGTAGGTGGGTGCCTGCATACTGGCATGAGTCTACACCAGTACAAGAATTTAAGAAGTTTTTGATATCAATAAGTTTGAAGATTGAGACAACGACAACAATGGTTTTCTCCCACATTGGGTTTCCACCTTAAATCATGGTGTTCATGTGTGTTTCTTATGTGTGTTTCTTTATTATGTTTTTACTGCACATGCTTACTGCTTATCAAATGCCTGATAAATCTCTTACATTCTGGTTTAATTTTAACAGATAAAGAATTAGTTGTTTTACAAGTTTACTGAGCATATGCTAGTTTATTTTACAACATTTGCGTACATACATGATTTGGGTTCAGTAAAGTTGCGTATATATTTCAGAAAAGAAAATTATTATTGTGAGTTTTTAAGAAAATGATTCACCCTCTCTCTTAGTATTTTTCCCAACAATTGGTATCAGAACAGGTCCTTCAAAAGAAGCTTGATCGCTTGAAGGCAGATATTCCAAAGTGAGCAATCAAGATGGAATGGAATCTATCATACCACCACGCTTCAATGGAAATAGTTTAATATGTTGGAAGACAAGAACTAGATCCTATGTTCAGTCCCTTGGAACATATTTTTTGGAAATTGTGGAAGGAGGTTACCAACATCTAACCGCAGTTCCCATGGATGCAGCAGAAAAGAAGATGTATGAAACCAATGCCAAAGTTTCCAATGCATTATTGGGAAGTCTGATAGAATAAAAAAATTTCAAAGTTATCCAGTTAAACACAACAAGAGAAATATGGGACAAAATCATTCAAAGTTATGAAGGCGATACCAAGGTAAAAAGTGCTAAATTCCAAACTCTCAGAATTCAATATGAAACTCTCAGAATGCATAATGATGAAAGTATTACTACTTTATTTCTAGGTATAGATGAGATTGTAAATCACATGAAAAATCAGGGTGAATAAATAAAGGACACCACTTTAGTAGAGAAAATATTAAGATCTATAGCTCCTAATCTCGAGTCAAAAGTGTCTGCCATTGAAGAGAAATAAGATTTGCAGACTCTTACTATTGTTCAACTTCACGGGATCCTGACTGCTTTTGAAATGAGGAAAAGAGGTCCCTCATAAGTCAAAGAAGTCACGTTTAAAGCATCTGCAAAATGAAAAGAAAGAGAAGAACACAAGGAATCAAGATATATATCAGAAGAAGATGAGGTGAACTTTGTAAATAAACTTCAACTAGGCACTGGAAGGTTTAGAGGTAAGCTTCCCTTCAAATGTTTTTCTTGTGGTAGAGTTGGTCATTATGTTGCTAAATTTCCTCATAAAGACAACCATGACAAAGGGAAGGATACTGCAAAATGTAATAGGAGGTGGTTTGACAATAGAAGAAGTTATTATACTCATGAAGGTAGTGATGGCTTGTCAAATAGTGAAGAAGAAGAATCTGATGAAGACCTTAAATTACTCATGAATTTTGAGAAAAATACTAATGATTCTAATGATAAATTTGTGGATGCTTAGAGGAAAAATATTTCTTTGAAGAAATTACTCAACTGAAAATTTTCTTGGAAGAAAACAAAGTAGCCATAGGTACACTGAAGCATCAACTGATAGAAAAGGAAAAGCATAATGAGAAGATAGAATGTGAAGTAGTAAGTATAAGAAAAGAACTTGAGAAAATAAAACTTTGAATCTTAGATTTGCTAAAGGATCTGAAACCTTAGATGAAATTATCAAGTTACAACGCACTCCTCTTATGAAGATAGGTCTTGGATACACTGGAGAAAAATCTCAAACAAAAAATTCTTCAGCCACCACTGGAAACTATTTAAATGCAACAAAAACCAGTCAACAAAGCTTCAGCCCTTAGCAAAATAATAAAGGCATTCCACAGGTAAATCATGTTCAATCTAATCCAAGGCTGAACAACAATAGAAGCACCAGCCAAAAGGTAAACAACACCAGAAGATTCTATGATCACAAAAATTTCTTATTTAATGGACAATGTTTCTCATGTCATAATTTTGGTCATAAGGCTGCTCAATGTGTTACATATAAAACCATAATGACTATAGAAGAAAGAAAATAAAGGAATGAGACAAGATTCAAGAAGAACACTTATAATAACTTCTCACCTCTTAAAGATGAAATTGAATGCTCATTTTGCAATAACTTTGGACATGAAGAATCTGAATACGGGAGAAAATTATAGACAACATCTAAAAAAGAGAAAATATCAACAAATTCTAAGGTATGGAAAAGGAAGGAGTTACAGTTTGAAAGTTGTGGCATAGCATTGTTTGCAGAAGGACAAGAAAATCGATGGTACATGGGTAGCGGATGCTCAAAAAACATGATAGGTTATGAAGATAAACTTATTTCATACAATGCTTTAGAGAAAGAAAAGAATGTCACTTTTGGAAATGACTCACTTGTTGTCATTAAGGGTAAAGGTTATGTTTTTCTAAAATAAAAGGTTAAAGCTAGTAATGTTATGTACGTTGATGGATTAAAGCATAACTTGTTGAGTGTTAGCCAAATGTGTGACCAAGGAAATGAGGTGGTATTCTGATCAAAAGAATGCGTGGTTCATGAACTTGACACAGGAAAGACCATAATAAAAGGAATAAGAACCCCAAGAAAACTGTATATATTGAAAAATGGCCAAGAACAATGTTACCTAGGCAAGTTAGAGGAGAACTGTTGATGGCACAAAAGGTTGGGACATCTAAGCTTCTCTCAAATAAGCAAATCAAGTAGGCTCAAGGTTGTTTGTTATCTACCCAACATCACCCTACCAGAAAGTACCATATGTAAGTCATGTCAATTCAGTAAGAAAACCAGAGTTCAATTAAATGCCAAAGAAGGATAAGCAAGTAAGCCTCTTGAACTTATACATACGGATTTGTGTGGACCAGTAAGGAAAAAGTCACCTTGTGGAGAACAATACTATATCTTATTCATTGATGATTTTTATAGAATGTGTTGGATCAGTTTATTGAAACAAAAAGATGAATCATTTGATAAATTTAAAGTCTTCAAAGTATTAGTTGAAAATGAATTAGATCTAAAAATTGAATGTCTCAATCTGACAGAGGAGGAGAATACATATCAGATGAATTCTTTGATTTATATGAACAACATGGCATAAAACGACAATTTTATGTAGCTAAAACTCCTCAATAAAATGGCATGGCAGAAATAATGAATATAATTTTTCAACAAATGGCTCGTGTTATGCTTGATGAGTCTAGAACTCTTGACACCTTCTGGGGTGGAGTTGCACATACCGCAGTAAATATTCTCAACAAGGCTCATGTTCGTGTGAATAGTGATAATACTCCGTATGAAATTTGGTATGGTAAGCCTCCCACTATAAATAATTTTAGAGCTTTTGGAAGAAAATGTTTCATCAAAAATAATGATGAAAAACTTGATAAGTTTGAAGCTAGAGCAGATTAAGGAACACTTCTTGGTTACTCATCTAGAATCAAAGGATACAAATGTTACAATAAGGGACTTTAGAAAATTGTTGAATTCATTGATGTTGTGATTGATGAAGCATGCACATATCCCAAAAAGGTAACATCAAAAAAAGAGGATGATGATGTTGAATTTTTTCCCATATCAAATCACAATGATATAGAAGAAGAAACTAATGAAGCAGCAGAGGAAGACACAATAGACAAAGAAAAGGCTCCATCCAGGTATGTTCAAAAGAATCATCCAAAAACTCAAATTCTAGGAGAAAAGGAATCTAGGGTACAAACAAGAAGAACCTTTGTAATATATCATATTTATCTAGCTTTATTATCCACCATTAAACCACAAAATGTAAATTAAGATAGTAAAGATGAATGCTGGATTATTGGGACAAAATGGATATTGAAAAAAGGCCTCATGATAAAATTGTTATTGGGACAAAATGGATATTCAAAATATGTTCTTGTCTAAGATTTGTATCAAAGGCTTTGTCCTTGTAGAAAATCTTGTAGATTCACAAGCTCATGCAATGTAATAAAGCAAAAGACAATAATATACTTCTACTTTCAACCAACAAAAGCCAATAGATCGATGAAAAGAATATGAACAAGAAGAAGATAAATCAATGGCACATAACACAAGATGTATCTAGGGAAAGCCACTGCTCAACACCCCGCTATTTGTATTGCATATGTCATAAATATGAGTGAAGATACAAAGCTTGTTCTCACCATAAAAATTCCGCACAAGAATGCTCAACTCTCTCAACTTTAGCCAACACTTAGCCAATTCTTCTGTTGTCCAAGCCCCTATTTCCTTGCGTGATTCCTATGGCTTAATATCCCATATTAATGGGAATCGCGTGCTTCCAAAACTGGGCAATGCAATCTAGGTTGACATCCTGATTTCATGCATGATCTATACAACTTAGTAAATCATACAACTGATAGTACCTTGTCCCTGCACTCTAGTCTCAATTGGGTCTTTCTCAGAATCGACATGCATGAGTTTCTAATGATGGAATCTCCAGTTAACTAGAGTCACACTTGTGGATGCACTAGTGCACCAAATGACTATTAACTCTCCATTAGTTCCTCAAACAATTTGGAACTAATTAACTTAACATAGTTTAGTAAATTGAGATATCTAATTACAACTCACAATTAAACTCATCCTGGACCCCTAAAACTTAGGGAGAACATATAGATGACTTCATAAATACTTCCAACTCAAAGTTCCTAAGCTAATTTAGTTAATTAAACTTAATTAACTATTTACAAGTTTGTATGAGAATGAAATTCGATTTCAATTCACAGTTTAAACTCAAGGACAAATTTAAACTGGAATTTCTTGTTGTCATTTCTCAATAGTCCTTGTGCCATTCATGGTTCTGAAAAGTTTCATTAAGTTTTGGGTAAAGGTTTACATCCTAGCCTGAAAAGTGGCTTAAATCCCTCGGTTGTGGGCACAAAACTAGGTGAAAGAGACTGATTAGCTCCATTTGTAGGCATCATGCGGTTGACTAGAGGGTTTTAGTCGAAATCAGGTAGTGTTGTGCCAACTTCTGGAAGATCTGGGCACTAGAAAAAAAGGTTTAATTCAAGGTCTAGGCACCCAAAAGGGTGGTTTAGCCCTTCGAGGTCCTGTAGCACCTAATAGGGAAGTCATTAAGGGTTTTTATTTTTTGATTCCACTTCCTTAAGGTGATCTAGTAGGTTGAATCATATCATAGTAACTCTTCAACACATGTTTTCCATGGTAGGCTGGTAACCTAGGTAAATGTAGGAGGAGGGTGTTACAGAGTATGAGGGAGATGTTATCATGTATCGTTAGATTTAAAAACAATAAAATAATCCAAATCTTAAAAATTAAAAAATAGTAATAACAAAAAAAAAATGTTGGTCATAGATAAAATACTTCAATTTCCACCTTTATTTTATGCCAACTTTATATAGAGAGATAAAGTAATCAAGAGGAAAATAAAATTACTTCCTTCATATAATTCCTTCACTACTTATATGAGGTGTAATTTGTTTAGCTTTCAAATGACATGTAATATTTAAAATAAAAATATATAAATAACCAAAAGTGTAAATAAAATATTTCAATGTCCATATTAAATAACATAATGTTATATCAATTCCATACAGAGAAAAATAAAGTAATTAAAATTAAAAATTTTTGATATTTTCATTTTTGGCGATGTGTAATTTATATCATTCTTAATATGGATTTGATATATAATATTTAAAAATATTAATAACAAAAAAAATTAAATATTTCAATATGTATGTTGAGTATAAAAATTTAACATTAAATATGTATAGATATAGAAAGAGTGAGAGAGTTCTTATTACATTAATAAGCTCTCTTTAATTCAAGGTATGAGGGAGATTTGTAATTTCACACACACACACATATGCATGTAGAAACCACTCAACCATATTAAACACACAACAAATTACAACACAGAACAATAATCAAACCAGCAACACACAAAAGACAAACTGGCTGATTGTTGTTGCAGAATATTACTTTTATCAAGTCTATGATGTGACTCTTTGTGCTTATGAATTTACTTGATTATGGGAGCTTTGATTTCAGGAGCTTGATCGATGACTTGTATATGTAAACTTTCTTATGTGCATGTAGTTGTTGTGTTGAAGCATAATACAAAGAGATAATTTGAACACAAGTCATGCACATGCATTCATTACACACTATGTACCTAAGATACCCTTATTCAATTTCGGGTGGATCTAGGACACAAACACCACAAAAAATGTCTTTATTAAATAGTGAATTACATCAACCTTCACCTTCACAACATCATGAATGAAATTTCGCAAACAATGAGAATGCTACGCTCCCATAGCCCCTTGAAGCAACTTTTCTTCAAAAAAAATTACACTACTAAAATTTTTCTTCAAAATACAACAAGGAGCTTCCCTTTTAAAAATCTTCACTTCTCACCCCAAAATTACAAAATATGCCCAAAATTCCATTTCACAAAATCACTTATGACTCCATCACAAAAAATTAGAAATACGCCTTATCTCTCCATTGTTCCACAAAAAGATTTAAAACTCATTCCGGATTTATTATTGCAATGGAGACAACTTTGTCATAAAGAAAGAATTTATACCTTCCTTTCCGCACGCAGCCATGGAGTGGAACTTCATGCTCTTCATTCCACACGTAAAGATTTTAATGCTAGAATCACATCACGCCCATTGCATTCATCTCGTCTCCGGTGTGTGAATTGTTTCTCTGTTGCATGATTTTTCACTTAAAAAAAAATTGTGTGCAGAGTTTTATTGCATTGTGGAAGCTCACTTCTATTGGTCCATGTAGGTTCATCCATAGGCTTTAACTTTATTCCAGGTATAACGTTTCTTGCAGGTTCCACGCGACAATTGCAGCCATCCAGTGGCTTATGCTACTATGTCTCTTTCACACTTGCAAACAGGTTTCGCACTGCTTGCAGATTGCGCTTGTTGTACATTCCATTTATTGGACAATAGATCATACATATCTCTTTCACACAGATCTCAAAAACATTGAACTTCAATAAAATATGTGGAGATTTCATGGGCTGCGTGGAATAATTCTCAGCTCCAATTAATACGTGGGTTGTGGACTTTTAAATTTCAAGGAAGACATTTTAACGCCATAGTTCTTCCAACACAAATGTTTCACACGCTAAGCTTCTTCCTCCACGAATTCCACAATTACTGTAACTATTCAACCAAATAAAATTAAATATAATGGAAAATTTGAAGGTTTCTTAGACATTACAGTCAAGTGAAGGACTAACGAGCCCTGAATTTGCTGCCCAGTTTCGACTTCGAGTACAGTGTGGGAAGCCAGTTGATTAAGTCAAGCAAGAACAACCAGACCGTGGTGGTGATGGTGGTTGACACCGTGGACTTCGACGATTCGTTCCCACAACGTGCAGCGAAGATGATGTCAGATGAAATTGAAGATGGCAAGGGTGAGGAACTTCGTTTTATTTTTGTGGCGACCAAGATCGATCTCCTACCCCCACAGATTTCCCTTGTGTGCTTGGACAGGTGGGTTTGAACCAGGGCTCGTGTTGCAGGGGTCCCTAAGCTCAACCGGGTGTTTCTGCTGAGTGCGCACAATGATTTGGGTGTGAGGAATTTGATTGCTCGGATTAAGGAATTGGCTAGTCCAAGAGGGAATTGATTGCTCCGTAGATCTTTTTAGGCTTTGATACAACATAAAGGAAAATAACACACAACCATATAACCATATGAAGGAAACTAACACATAAGATCCACGGGATAAAATAAACACTCAGAAATATAGAAACCAGACATGGCGGGAAAGGCAGAGAGCCATCATGTGGCCTCTCATGCTCATGTATTTCTCTCTTTTATTCTCATTAATTAAAATAATGTTTATGATATATATAAATACATGAGAAAGTTGTCTGAAGATAGTGTGTCTATCTTGGACCAACTTGGTTGAGACAATTTCTCAACTACACTCTAACTTAGGAGAACTAGTTGGAGAGAATCTCTCCTCCAAACTAGAATCCTTGGTTTGAGGAATTATCATGTGTTAAATAATCCTTACATTAACAAATTAAAAATGATTAATAACAAAAAAACAATGTTGGTCAAAAATAAAATACTTCAATTTACAAATTTAAATTACTTTTTAATATGATATGTAATTCTTTCACTACTTAATATGAAGTTAACAAATGACATGTAAAAATAATATTATTGATCTTATATGAAGTGTAGTTCATTCTACATTTAGTGGAGATGTAATATTTAAAACAAAAATGTATAAATAACCAAAAATTAGTGTCAACTATAAATAAAATATTTCAAAGTCCATATTAAATAACATAATTTTATATAGAGAAAAATTAACTAATTTAAATTTATTTTTTCTTATATTTTCACTTTGGAGATGTGTAATTTATTTAATTCTTAACATGGAGTTGATATATAATATTTAAAAAATAGTAATAACAAAAAGAAATTTAATGTGGATCATAAATTAAATATTTCAATATGCATGATGAGTAAAAGATTTTATCATCAAATATATATAGATATAAAAAGAGGGAGAGAGTTCTTATTCCATTAATATCTTCTTTCTACTTCAATATATGAGGGAGATTTGTAATTCCTTCAACGTTTAAAATGGACTTGACATGTAACATTTTTAAGAAATATTAATAAAAAACATAATTCAATATGTGTGTTTAAGCTCGGCGAGTCGAAATACCAGAAGGTCGGAACCCTGTAACTTTTTCTTAAATGAATTTCTTAAAAGTGTCAGGATTTAGGGCTTCAGGCATTGGTTTGGCAATAGGTCACTCAAGGCATCGAACCATTTACAAAGGAGATCACTCGCAATATCAAGGATCGAGGGACCCCTTATCTCTCCTCCGACAGGACATATGGTAGCATATTATTGGTCGGAGATGATGTTAGCATGACATAATGTTGGACACGTGGCAAGCAATTTTGGTTTTTTCGGGTACCCAAAAAAACCCATATATTGGTGACACATGGACCTCTCACAGGTTGACGCGTGGCATGGATCACATAAGCATGATGTTACCTTAGTAGTAAGCATACCCCGAAGGTTGGAAACCCCTTAATTGTTTGTTAATTATAAAAGGAGCATCGTGGTTGCTGGGATCAAGGAACAGTAGCGGAGAAAACCTCAAATTCGGAATCCTCATAACCTTTTGTTAAAATAATTTTATGGAAGCATCAGGATAGGGAGCTTTGGGCCTTAGTTCCAGGATGTGGTTCTTGGAATTAATGAAGACCGAGGGTGTGAAAGTTTATAAAGTAAAATAAGCTCTCGGAGGCTTTAGAAGCAGTAGCGCCACATGTCATCCGAATAGGATTTTGATTGGCCAATGCATACAATGGGCAGTCCCACTTCGACATGTAATCCCAAACGAGAAATCTGAAGGCTAAGAGTAAGCCCATGACATGTTTTTGTGTTTTTGTGCGACCAAGGGCGCAGAAAAGGTTATAAAGGGAATTTAGCCTCAACAGAACATGTCATGCGGAAAGAGTTATTTTTGCGGACAAACCTAACCTCCCTAGGAGTCTAAGACTCTCTAGTGACAAACAAGACAAACAAGAGCAATCCTTCTCTAAACATACATTATTCTATGAAAAACCAAGTGTTGTTTGATCCTACCTCAAATCCAACGCTTGTTGTAGCAGTCCAGCCTTGCTGATCCAGATGAGCTCCTCCTTCACTTTAAGACCTGCATACACTAACAGTCAAACAATTACATAACACCTGAATATTTCATAAAACAAAGCATATTCATCACATAGACCAAGGAGTACATGAAATAATTCATTAACAACAAATCATTGAGAAGAATGGACTTATTTGTATTAAGGAAACAAAAAAGGAACCATTACAACCTGAGCCTTGGTGTTGTGCAAGCTCCTCCCAGCGCCCAACAAGAGATTTCTTACTTTGACAAGCTCACCCACTCCCAAATGAAACAAGAAAGGATAATAATCTCTCCTCACAAGTCAACAAGGAAGTCCTAATTCCAGCAGCATCTACCCTTTGGAATGTTCAGCTTTCAACCTCCCCTCCTCTGGCCCAATCCTGTATTTATAGTATTCTAGAGGAAGTTATTCAGGTCCAACATCATGGGATACTCCCTCTTTTGGATGGGGTAGCTCCTCTCTTGATGGGATAAGCTCCTCTATCATAGGGATGCATGAACCATCTGGAGGCGCTCAATACACGTCAAACACTCTTCTAGAGGGCTCTAGAAGTGACCACAAGTAACTTTTTAAAGATGAAACTCGCGCCTTTTGACCTTTACAGGGGTACGCACCCATCCTTTGGCTTACAGAGCGTACAAGTACGCAGGCACAGTGTGTTTGGGATGCGTACACGCAGGCAAGGTAGAGAGAACCTGCGTACCCAGAGATAAACATGTTTTTAAGTGACTTTCTCTCTTTTTGAAGTTTGACATGAAGAGCAGAGGTATGAGGCTTGACAAGGAGGATAATATGACTATTGATGGAGCCATATTAACTGCAGATAGTCATGGTGACAAATTTCAGTGTAATAGATTGCCCCTAAAGTGCGAAGCCTGTAATAGATAAGGGTGTTATATCATATAGGAAGGGTGAAGTACTTTATCATTTCGAGGATCATCTTGAGGAGAGCCCGGTCAGAACCTGCAATTTTCAACACAAAATACATGTAAAATATCATATCATACTGAGGTAGGCATTCCCATACTCAGATTCAAAACTTTAACTATTGGACTAACTATTCTGGTACAAGAATGATTTCATAATACATCATAATCATAGACTCTTGTAGACACAGTATGGGCATAGCCATCTGTTTATGATTGGTCTACAATATAATGAATACAAAACTCCTCGCAGCCTGGATGGTGGAAACTAGATCCAGGGTCTTCATCTCTACTTCCGAATTGGTACGATTCTAGCCATGTGAATAAATAAGTCGATGTCGAACATGGTAGAAACCACTTGATTACCAGTCAATGATGTAAACTGTTAACAAGTGTGAGAGAGACCACCAGTAATGTCAATGGTTCTCAAAGTACCCAGCACAATCCATGAGATGTGAATGAATGAGTCGATGTCGAACATTTCATGGAATCCTTCGATCGGAAGTCAATGATGAAAACTGACGTCGAAGGCGAGAAACCTGCCATTGATGCATGTAGACCTCAAGGTACTGACGATTTCTAAGTCAACTCTCTAGATAATGTGCTGATGTCGATAGAAAGCGACTCGTCGCAAGCAAGCCTGCAACACGAAATCATAGTTCAAGTTGAAGAAATTTTGCTGTAAGGACTGACTCAATGATGATATGATGGATGATAGGTATTCTGCAGTTGAATGTTTTGTTTCAGATCTCTTGAACACATAACGACACGAGAGATGGTTTGGTGATAAATGCTCAAAGTCGACTCCCATAACCCGGCTAAGAATGTCAAGTGATTTTGGTCAACTGTGAGGTAAAGGATTTCCCAACCCTGGTGAATGAATAAGTGTCGTGTTCAAGAGTGGTAGTAAGGTTTTTCTTGAGACAAAAGGATATCAAATAGGCTCATTCTTCTCATTTTTCCCCCACCATTTCTGGCAAGTACCTCTTTATTTTTTACAAGCTTGAGGAGGATAACATATTCTTGTTTGTAAGCTCATCCTTCGGATGAGTCCAACTTAGTTTTTGATGCGAACCCTAAGAAGGAGTGGTCCGTTCCTGTTTGTAATAGAACAGTTCCTTTACTGTGAAATTTTAACGAGTCCAGTATAGGAGAAACTCGGCGTTTTTCATATTTAGAGAGTCTGAAAAACTTAGAAGACTCCAGGTTGAACTTTTTCGTAAATTTGTGTCTCCTAAGCCCGAAAAAGTATAAAATAATACCTAGGAGAACCGCTTGATCTTGCGACCAAGGAGTACTTTCATGATTAGTGTCTTTGACCTGAAAGTAAAAAGCGATCAAGGACACGTCATTTTATTTCCAGTATCGAATTTGAAACGACAAAAATCCGGCAATCTTTTCTTGTTTTTTCGGTCAGAAAAGGGCTGTAAGAGGACTGTTTTTTAATTCCATTTTAACGAGTGTAAAAGAAATGCTCGGCAATCTTTTCAGTTTTTAGGAGTCAGAAAAGGGTTTAAAAGATGACTCTGATGTTTGATTTGTGAAAAATGACAAGTTTTCCTTGAAAAATCCCTTTGTCCTACACAAAAAGCGACACATTACTCATACCTGTTTGAAATGGGCAAAAATACATTAAAATTGACTTTCCATGGTGAAAAATAAACAATTTTAATATTTATTTATCCAAGAAACCTATAAAAAGACCTTTTACCATGTCATTTTTACCATTTTACTGTTGAGGTTGAAAAAAGGGCTTTTGGCAAGAAACTTCCCATGGACATTGCGGAAAATCAGACTGTCGGAATCGAACGCCGTCACCTCCAGGTAATCCACAACATCCTCCTTTTCAATTTCATCCATTTAGAATTCAATTTTAAGTCTTAGTTTGATTTTTTGGAGGCATAGGGGTTTTGGGATGCGCTCCTCGGGGTACGCAGGTGGCCCACGGGTAACCTGCATACCCCGACCTTTTTCTTTAAAGGAAAAAGGGTCGGGGTACACAACCTATCTTCAGGCCTGGTGCGTACCCATGCTCTGTTCCTGAAGTCGGGGTGCGTACCCCGTGTAAAGCGCACCCCCAAACTCATATCTCCAAAATTAACCATTAAAATTTGATTTCAAGTTTGCTAAGACTCTTTTTATGGTGTGT
>APFE030039725.1:0-12583 GCA_000404065.3 Pinus taeda | reverse complement strand
TCCTTAAACCCTTGTCCATGTTTTTAGTTTCTTTTTATGATTCTATTTCTTGGGTTCTTATGACCTTGTTTGGTGGCCACTGCAGGTGAATAACTGGGCTCGCAGGTCGTTGGTCTCTTGCCCTGACACCTACACTCTTGTATCAGGTAGGGTTGCGCCTCGTCGTTTCTTTATCTGTATATTTCGAAGTGTTTGTTGTTTGTAGTCTTTACTTCATTTGTCAGTGAGGGTTGTGGCTTTGGCCTCACTGTTTCATGGTTCTGTGTATTTATGCCTCCGGGTTGTTAACTTATGAAATTGTAATTATGTCAGCTCTGCGATTAACTTATGAACTCATAAATATGTTCGGCATTGTTATGGATGGCCTCTGTTTCATTGTTCGGCCTGTAGCTTGTCTAGGACTTTATATTTGTATCTTGGACTGTATATTTATATATACACAGAGATTTTGAAAAGAAAATAGTAAATGTGAATGATACAAGTTTGTTGGTACTTGTAGATGCTTGTTGTGCTCGACTCTTCTGCAAACCCTCTCTGTTGATTTATGGAACTCGACCGCGTTTTCTTCTTGCCTCTATGATAATTTCTCGCTCACTGTCACTGTTAGGAAATGGGTAGATGAACTTAATTAATTAAGTTTGGAGGAAAAAAAAGAAATAACTTTAAGCTGCAATATATGAACTCAATTTTTTTTGCTTCTCAAAATGATTGTGTGCTTCTTGTTATTCAATACTATGATGGATGATTACAGTGGCTTTTTCCTTCCTTCTTAAAGATCATTGTACAGTTATTTAAACTGTCAGTAGTTACATTTTAGTTATTCATTGATAACTTTTCATCTTTGTCTGTATTCTAAAGTTAATTTGAAACAATAAATTAAAAATAAAAATACCAGTAAATAAAAATAAACAGTGGGCTAGGATAGCCTTAAACTTAGCATAAAGTCCTAAATGTTGTTAACTAGAAATTTAAATGGAACTTAAAAAAACTAACTGAAACTCCTTCCCGTCTGCAAAGACAAAGACTCCAGCCATGACCTCCCTTAGTTGGATGCTCCTGCATTAGGCTTCCGTGGTAGATGAAAATTCATGGCTCCGGTCCATGAGCTCCTCGATAGAATACCCTGCACGTTGTATCTAACCTGCGTCAAGCCACAAACTGTCCTCAATGGGATGGTTCTTCCACTTGATGAGGTACTATAGGTACTCCTTTCTTCAAGTCTGCCTGGCCACCTGTGTATCGAGGATTCCTTCAATCTCAAGTGGCTAAGATGAAGGCATTTGTCTCATCCACGAACTACTTTCTTCCTGGGTATCCCGATTTTGTTGCGCCAAATTGTCCCCTTCAAGACTGGCAGTGTATGGGAATAAATCTGCCACATTAAAGATGGGAAATATTCTTATACCTGGAGGCAATTGCAGCTCATAGGCATTTGTAGAAAACTTACACAAAATTTTGCAAGGTACAATTTTCTTAAACTTTAACTTATTGTATTCACCCTTAGGGAATCTTTCTCTACGGAGATGCGCTAGGACTTGATCCCCTACATTAAATTGTACCTCCCGTCTTTTCAGATATGCTTTCTATTTGTACCTTTGACTGTTGTCCTATAATTTTGACTTCACCTGCTCATGTAGGTCATTAATTGTTCTTGTGAAATCTTCCCCGTCAGCACTCCTTCTTTCTAACTGTCCCAAAGCTCGTAACTCATGCACTCCTCGAGGATGCATTCCATACAAGATCTGGAAAGGGCTACTTCCCATGCTTCGATTTGGTGAATCGTTGTAAGAAAATTCCGCTGAGGCAAGTACACAATCCCACATTCATGAATTTTCCCCCACTAGACTCTGTAGCAGGTTTCCTAAACTCTTGCTCACCACCTCCGTCTGCCCATTGGTATGTGGGTGATAAGCGGAGCTGAAGTTTAACTTTGTGTCTAGCTTTTTCCACAAGGTGCACCAGAAATGTCCTGTGAATTGTACATCCTTGTCGGAAACAATGGACTCGGGTAAGTCGTGCAGTCTGACAATTTTAGTGAAAAACAAGTGTGCTACATGGGTGGTGTCACTGGTTTTCCTCCAAGGGATGAAGTGTGCCATCTTGGAGAAACAGGACACCACACCATGATGGATTCAAAACCCCGTTATGTTTTTGGCAGACCCAAGACAAAGTCCAGATTGACTGAGTCCCACGGTCTGTTTGGAATAGGCAAGGGTGTATACAACCACGTGTTCTAACTATTCCCTTTTGCCAACTGACACACTTTACACCTGGTTACATATCGTTGCACGTCTCTTCGCATTTTCAGCCAGTATTAAAAATGACCGAGCTGATCCAAGGTCTTATCAATGCATAAATGTCTAGCTGGAATACACAGTTGTCCTCCCTTGAATAGCAGCTCCTCCTGTAAGCTATTGTCCAGCCATGGACTATTATTCCTCAACAAGGGATTTTGGCAGGTTTCATAAGCCTCCTTGAAATCTACATTAGTTTGATACAAGTCCTTCAGGTGTTCAAAACCCAACACTTGTATCGTGCTCTCCTATAAGAGTAAAACTCTTCTTCTTAGTGCATCTGCTACCTTGTTGGCTTGACCACTGATATGCTTCAATACGAATGTAAAATTCTGCAAGTATTCAACCCATTTTGCGTGTTTATGATTCATCTTATGTTGTTGCATAACATACTGTAATGTAGAATTATTAGAAAACAAGGCAAACTCATTACCCAACAAATAATGTCTCCAATGCTTCGATGCTTGGACGACGACATAAAACTCCTTGTCGTAAGACATGTATTTTTGCCTACTTTCATTTAATTTTTTACTGAAGTAAGATATTGGTTTGTCTTCCTGGCTGAGTGTGGCTCCAATGGTTACACCACTGACATCACAATGAATTTGGAAAAGTTCGTTAAAATCAAGCAATCTCAAAATTGGCCTTTCAGTAATCTTCTTCTTCAATATTTGGAAACTTTTCTCTACAGCTTTAGTCCAATGGAAAAGCTGACTTGCCTTTTTGATGGTATCCAACATGGGTGTGCAGATTCCACTAAAATTCTTTATAAACTTGCGATAGAAACTTGCTAACTCGTGAAAACTTTGAACTTCGGACAGACTCTTAGGGGATGGCTAGTTGATTATAGTTGCAACTTTTTCTAGGTCCATTTTTAGCTCATTTTCTGAAATCACAAAACCCAAATAGACTAATTCCTTCTAAAATAAAGAACATTTTTTAAAATTTATCAGCAACTTATTTTGTTGTAACTTCTCCAAAACATATCTAATGTGTCGAAATTGTTCTTCCTTGGTCTTACTGAAAATCATTATATCGTCAAGATATACAATCACAAATTTTCCAATGAACTCCTTCAACATCTTGTTCATTAGGCGCATGAAAGTGTTAGGGGCGTTACTCAACCCAAATGGCATCACCAGCCATTCATACAGACCTTCATTGGTTTTGAAAGCTGTTTTCCATTCGTCCCCTTCTCTTATTCTAATTTGGTGGTATCCGCTCTTTAGATCTATTTTCGAAAAATATGCTGCTCCACTCAAGAAGTCCATCATGTCGTCCATTTGTGGCAATGGAAACCTATGCTTGATAGTAATTTTATTTATTTCTCTTGAATCAATACACATCTGCCACTCGCATCCTTTCTTGGGAGCTAAAACTGTCGAAACTACACAGGGACTTAAACTTTCCCATATCAATCCTTTGTCCAACAATTCCTGTACCTGCTTCCTGATCTCTTCATTGTCCTTAGCACTCATTCGATAAGCAACTTTGTTTAGTAAACTAGCTCTGGGGATGAAATCTATGTGATGACTGACACTCCGCTCTGGTGGTAATTTATCCGGTAAATCATCCACCACAATGTTGTTGAATTCCTGTAACAAATCCTAGATTTCTTCAGGAAGTCAAAAATTTCAGTATGCAATAGCCCTGCTCTTGGTCTCCTTATAACGGCATACTTTATCTCATTATCTTCAATTTGTTTTAAAAATTCTTTTCCCCCCATCAGCAGCGCCTTTGTCCCACCAGTCTCTGTTTTTTCTTCTTCCTTGATGGGTACTAGTGTATGCTTAATCCCATCCTTGAAAAACTTGTAGCTGTTTGTTTTTCTATCATGAACAACTTTTCAGTCATATTGTCATGGTCTACCTAGCAAAATATGACACACGTCCATAGGCATGATATCACAAGTCACCTTGTCCCTATACTTGCCAATATGGAATTCCACCTCACACTGCTCGTCAACTAGCAGTTGATGTCCTTTCTGTAACCAAGACACCTTATAGGGAGTTGGGTGCTTTAACCTTTTCAAACCCAATTTCTCCACCATCTCTGTAGCAACCAAATTATCAGTGCTTCCACTATCTATAATCAGTTTGCAGCATTTTCCATGTGACTTACACACAGTCCGAAATAATGCCTTTCTCTAGGTTTGCTCAGTTGTCTCCTTTGCCGGTTTCAGCAGTATCTTATTTAAGAATAAGACCTCTCATGTCTCCAGTACATTCTCTACCTCTTGGGGCAGTGCCTCTGCTTTGTCTGTTTGAGAACCATATGCTCCTCTTTGTCCAGTCTGTTCACCTTTAGGACACTCAAAGGACATGTGCCCCCACTTGTGGCAATTGTAAAACTAGTAGGCAGCTCCTCTGTCTCTGCCATTACCCCTTCCTCGATGGTATGGCCTTCCTCCCCTAGTGCTACCTTCCTTTTCTGCTCTCCCTGAGGTCTTTGAATTGCTGCCTTCTTCACTGTTGTTGGCAATCCTACCTCTACCAAAGGATTGTCCTTTCCCTCTATCAGATCCACGTCCTCTTCCAGCGTTCTCCTTCCTAGTTATCTTTTCTTCTACCTTCAAGGCACTCTGATATGCTTCCTCTATGGTTTTTTGAGAAATAATACTTATCTCGTCCAATATCTCCAGCCTTAGGCCATTTACAAACCTTGTTATTTTTTCTGGGGCGTCTTCAACGTAACCTGCTCTCAGATTCACCTGATAAAATTCTTCAATATATTCTTTCATAGTCATTCCTCTCTATTTCAAATTTTGCACCTGCCGATATAGAGAAATCTGGTAATCTTTGGGAAAAAACTTACCCTTCATTTTGGCGACCATTCTGGTCCACTTTTTAATGGGTGGCTTATTTGATCTTCTCCTCTCTTCTTGGACAATGTCCCACCATAAGGTCGCATGTCCTTTCAACTTGGTGGCAGTGAATTTAACTTTTCTATCTTCGTTGATCTCCTCACATTCAAAGTATTTGTCTAACTCACTAATCCAGTCCAACAACACTTCTATGGACAAACTACCATCATAGTTTGAAATCTCAGGGTTTGGCTTACTGCTAGCCAATAAAACCGACATTAACAATTTGATTTTAGGTCCTTCCTCATCTGATCCATATGTCGTAACTACAGCTTCTTCCTCACTATCGTCCCCTCCTTCTGGATCCCTTTCCTTCCTGCTTCTACTGCTGCCAAACAGGCACTCAGGATCATAATTTGTTCTCTCAATCCTTCATCTGCTACTCTTCGAATAGCTCTACCACGACCTCTTATTCTGATTTCCATTTTGTAAAAAAAAATAACCCAAACCTGCTCTGATACCAAAAATTGATGGGACCAGCCCTGATCACTTACGGCATATAATTATTGTATGATTGCGTGGATGATTTTATGGCTGATTGATTTTATGGCACGGTACTGGTGATTTAATGTTGTGAGGACAATTGTCCTATCCACGGGCCTCACTTCTCCCACCTCTTCACTATGCCAAAGAAACCTTAACCTTTGTCATTTGGTTATTGTTACGGTGCTTTGCTGCTCCGTCGAGGTGAGGTCTCTTCTACTGGGTTCTGGCCGCTGCTCCACGAGGGTCTCAGTTATCCTGTTCTGGGAATGGTGCTCAGTGAGGGTTTCTGTTTACAAGCTCTGGTAATGTTTCCTATTTTGAGGACAGTTCTGAAGTTTCGGGTCTAGGAACCCTAGTCTCTGTCTTTGGTTTCCGTCTGCTCGGCCCTGGTTATGATTGTGGTTCCCGTAGTTAGTCACCTACCCTGTGGCTCTACGGGCGCTACTTCGGCTATACTCCTGGGTTGTCTCGGCTCTGTAAATTTGTTTGTCGTTGTGTGGCTTCAATTTATGCTTTTGTCTTTAAGGCTTTCGTTTTGTTGTTTAATTATAAGCTTGACATTTTGTTGCAGGTCATAGTCGTGGCATGGCTCAACTCTCAACTCTCATCTGGCATTTGAACATAGGTAAGCTCTCCTTCCATGCTTATGGTTCTGCTTCGTTTTCTACTGTTACTAATTCTTCTCACTCCTTGTGAGCAGTGGGCTCTCTGGTGATTGTGACCTTGTTCCATGGCTTCCTTCCTCCATTTGCAAGGGCTCAGGTCCTCTGGTAAGTGAGCTCTCCTTAAACCCTCGTCCCTGTTTTTAGTTTCTTTTATGGTTCTATTTCTTGGGTTTTTACGACCTTGTTTGGTGGCCACTGCAGGTGAATAACTGGGCTCGCCGACCGCTAGTCTCTTGCCCTGACACCTACGCTCTTGTATGGGAGAGAGAGAGAGATAGAGAGAGATGGATGGGAGAGAAAGTGAGAGAGATGAGTTGAGAGGGAGGGAGAGTGAGGAGGAGAGAGGGAGGACAAAGAGATAGATTTGGGAGGGGAGAGAGGGAGGGAATAAAAGGTACATATAGAGAGAAAAGTGGAGCGAGAGAGAGAGAGAGAGAGGGAGAGAGGGAGTGAAAAGGAAGAGATGGAGAGAGTATGTATGATTGGGAGTGAGATAGATAGAAAAAGAAGGAGAGATGGAGGGAGATATAGATATAGATGGAGGGGGAGAGAGGGAAGAATATTTATTGCACCAAATGCATTGAATTCATGGTAGAGGGTGATTTCTAATCCTATTTGATTGCTTGCACTAGATGGATTAATTTCAGTGTAGATGTTGATTTCTAGTGATATTTGATTACTTGTACTAAATGCATTGATTTTAGTGTGGATGTTTTTTAATTATATAAGATTGCTTGCACTAAATACATTGATTTTAATGTAGATGTTGATTTCTAATTCTATTTGATTGCTTGCACTATATGCAATTATTTCAGTGTAGATGGCGATTTCTAATCCTATTTGATTGTTTGCACTAGATGCATTGATTTTAGTGTAGATGGTGATTTCTAATCCTATTTGATTGATTGTGCTAGATGCATTGACTTCAGTGTATATGGTGATTTCTAATCCTATTTGATTGCTTGCACTAGATGAATGATTTCAGTGTAGATGTTGATTTATAATCATATTTAATTGTTTGCACTAGATGCATTGATTTTAGTGTAGATGTTGTTTTCTAATCTTATTTGATTGCTTGCACTAGATGCATTGATTTTAGTGTAAATGTTGATTTCTAATCCTATTTGATTGTTTGCATTAGATTCATTGATTCAGTGTAGATGTTTTCTAATCTTATTTGATTGTGTGCATTAGATGGATTGATTTCATTGTAGACGATGATTTCTGATTTGATGTAACTAAATGTATGATGGTACATTAACTTAAAATGATTGAATTAACAATGTGCATTGATTTCAGTGTAAGCACAAAAAATGATTTATAATTTGCATTGATTTTTGTGTTCTAGTAATTCAACCTATTAATATTGGAGAGCAAGAGAGACAAGGTATGATGTTTACAGGTATGATGTTTACTACAATAGTTCGAGTTAAAGAATTAAATGGTTTACAATGTCAACTATCCTTTTCATATAATCGATATGAAAATATGGAGAACCTAATAAATAATGTAAAGGTTTTGTAAATATAACCACTCATTAAAAAAAAATCAAAATTACATTATTTCTTGACTTTTGCAAAACAAACAATAGATAAAAGAAAATTCATCAAAATATTTTGAAGAAAATAAATTATTTCAAACATTGGCAATTAAACAAATGATTTCAAGAGAAATCTTGATGCAGTAAATTATTAAAACTACTCTTCAAAATATATTTAGTAATACCTCCAAGGACAGTATTAAGAATTATTAATTGTCAAAAGTTGTGATACCTAATATTAAATGAAATATGTGTGCAGTATCAATCATCTTGCAAACTATTGACAAGATTGTCTCCCTTCTTCATCCCCATCTAAATACTAACCGACATTATATACACATATAGAAATATAACACAACAATTGTAACATTCACAAAAATTACCATCCAAATACATACACACTCTTTCTTCAAGGTAAGCAACAAAAACCAAATTAAAGAAGAGAATGATATAGTCATGTCAAACAAAGAAAAAATAATGTAAATATCAAAGTATGAAGTTTATCTCAAACATATATAATGATAATCTAAAAATGTGTCATTGTTTCCCTCAACTGGAACCAGTCTAGATCCATCTAACTTCGATATATCATGCGCTAAGAGGGATCAAATCCCTCGACGTGCAAACCTTTCCTCAAATTCCACACTCCAAAAATAAGGTTTGCACCTCGAGGGAATTGATCCCTCTCGATGCATGATACATTTGGAGTTAGATGGATTTAGGCTGGTTGCATTGAGAGGTGCATTCTACAGCCCAGTATGATGTGTAAGTGTGTTTTTTCATCATCAAAGTTGAAAATTTTCTCATATCGGCCAATAATAATAAAATTAATAAATAAAAATCGTAAAATAATAATTAATTTTAAATGTTTTATATAATTATTCAAATTCAACGTATATGATAAAATTAAATGCATAAGATAATTGTATTGTATTGTAATACAATTATCTTATCCTTTATACTAATTTTATTCACTATATGTTGAATTTGAACGGATCATAAATTTACCTTCAACAAAAAGATTTACCACATTAAAATTCCAAATGTAAAATTTTAAACATCTTTACTCTTTACCAAAGTCAATACCATTTTGTAATATAAAGTAAAAAAGTTATTTCAACACATAGAATCTAAAATCTTGCTCCAAAATCTTTTATTATTTCTTTTAATTAAATATTTGTGAAATGAATCTTTAAAAGTAAAACCTTATCCTATGGATATATTAAAATCTATAAAGACATAAATATTTGAAAAAATATATTGCCATGCCATATAAAAAATATTATCTGCCATGTGTAAAAATATTAGTTAAATCTAATATTAATATAAATTATTATAATATTAATATATAATTAATACTTTAGGATTAATACATTTAATATTAATATTAAATTGGTATATTATAATATATATTAATATATCATGATATGTATTAACTCTAGATATATATGGGAGGGAAGGACAAAGACAGAGTGATAGAGGTGGAGAGATAGAGGGAGTAAGAGGAAGGGAGAGAAAGGGAGAGATAGAAAGGAGGAGAGAGGACTTCAGACATAGGAGGAGAGAGGGAGGGAGAGAGAAATAGAGTTGGAAGGAAAGAGAGGGAGGGAAGAAGAATCACATACAGAGATAAAAGTGGAGATAGAGAGATGGAATGACAATGGAGAGATGGAGAGAGAGTGTATATGTTTGGGGGTGAGATAGAGAGATAAAGAAGGAGAGATAGGGAGAAGAGGGGGAGAGAAGGAGATATAGTGAGAGAGTTGGAGGGCAGAGAGAGAGAGGGCCAAATATGGAGAGATAAGGGGGAGAGACAAATGGAGGCAGGAAACAAAGGGAGAGAGAGGAAGGAAGAGAGATTGGATGTGAGAGAGAGAAGGAGCGAGAAAGGGAGAGAAAGAGGGAGGTAAGAAGAAAGACACAAAGAGAGAAAGGTGGAGTGAGAGAGAGGGAATGATAAGGGAGATGGAGAGAGAAGGAGAGAGGAGAACAAGAGGGAAGAGAGGTAGAAGGGGGGAGAGAGGGAGAGAAGGGGAAGAAAGAGAGGGAGGGAGAGATAGATAAATATGGAGAAAGAGTGTGTATGCTTTGGGTGTGATATAGAGAGACAAAAGAGAGATAAAGAGAGATGAATCTACATATGGAAGATGAAGAGAGGGAAGGAGAGAGAGATATAGAGAGGGAGAGCTAGATAGATATGGAGGGAGAAAGCATGTGCGTTTGGTGAGGGGGGGTGAGATAGGGAGACAAGGAAGGAGAGATGAAGGGAGATATAGATATAGATGTATGGGGGGGAGAGGGAAGAAAAATTCTTGCATTAGATGCATTGATTTCAGTGTAGATGTTGATTTATAATCGTATTTGATTGCTTGCATTGAAGAAGATAAACTAAAGGACATGGAAGAGGATGAATGAAGAGAGAGAGAAGGAGAGGAATGAGAGAGGGAGAGAAGGGTAGAAGCGAGAGAGAGGGAGACGCAAATATAGAGGGGGGAGAGAGAGAAGGGGAGAGGGAGGGAGATAGTGAGAGGATAGGAGGGCAAAAAGAGAGAGAGAGAGATGGGAGATAAAGGGAGAGAGATGACTTGAGGGAGAGGAGGAGAGATGGATGGAGACAAAGGAGGACAAAGAGATGGATTTGGAAGGGGAGAGAGGGAGGGAAGAAAAAGGACATATAGAGAGAAAAGTGGAGCAAGAGAGAGAGGGGGGAGTGAAAAGGAAGAGATGGAGAGAGAGTGTGTATGTTTAGGGGAGAGATAGAGGGAGATATAGATATAGATGGGGGGGGAGGATGGAAGAATATTTATTGCACTAAAAGCGTTTAATTCATGATAGATGGTAGATGGTGATTTCTAATCGTATTTGATTGCTTGCACTAGATGCATTAATTTCAGTGTAGATGTTGATTTATAATGGTATTTGATTGCTTGCACTAGATGCATTGATTTCAATGTAGATGTGATTTTTATACCTATTTGATTGCTTGCACTAGATGCATTGATTTCAGTGTAGATGTTTTCTAATTTTATTTGATTGTTTGCACCAAATACATTGATTTCAGTGTAGATGTAGATGTTGATCTAATTCTATTTTATTGTTTGCACTATATGCATTGATTTCGATGTAGATGGTGTATTTTAATTCTATTTTGTTGTTTGCGTTAGATGCATTAATTTCGGTGTAGATGGTGATTGCTTACATTAGATGCATTGATTTCAGTGTAAGTAGTGATTTCTAATCCTATTTGATGGTTTGCACTAGATGCATTGGTTTTAGTGTAGATGTTGATTTCTAATCGTATTTGATTGCTTGCACTAGATGCATTAATTTCTGTGTAGATGCTGATTTCTAATATTATTTGATTGCTTGCACTAGATGCATTGATTTCAATGTAAATGTTGATTTCTAATCTTATTTGATTGCTTGCACTAGATGCATTGATTTTAGTGTAGATGTAGAGGAGGAAATAATTTATTTCAAACATTAGCAATGAAACAAATGATTTCAAGAGTAATCTTGATGCAGTAAATTATTAAAAATGCTCTTAAAAATATAATTAGTAATACCTGGAGGGACACTATTAAGAATTATTAATTGTCAAAAGTTGTGATACCTAAAATAAAATGAAATATATATGCAGCATCAATCCTCTTGCAATCTATTGACAAGATTATCTCCCTTCTTCATGACTAACTAATTACTGGCGGACAATTACATACATATATAGAAATATAACACAACAATTGTAACATTCACAAACATTACATTCAAATCCAAACACACAAACCACTCAAAGCATCCAAGTATAGATGTACAAACCATTCAAGGCAAGTAACAAAACCAAATTAAAGAAGAGAATGATATAGTATTTTCAAACAAATAAAACATAATGTAAATTTCAAAGCATGAAGTTTATCTCAAACATATACATAATAATGATAATCTAAAAATGTGTCATTGTTTCCTTCAACTGGAATCAGCCTAGATCCATATAACTTCGGATCTATCATGTGCCGAGAGGGATCAAATCCCTCGAGGTGCAAATCTTTCCTCAAATTCCACACTCCAAAAAGAAGGTTAGCACCTCGAGGGATTGTATCCCTCTCGGCGCGTGATAGATCCAGAGTTACATGGATCTACATTCATTGCGTCGAGAGGCACATTCTACAACCCAGCATGATGTGTAAGTGTGTTCGTCCACCATCAAACTTGAAATTTTTCTCATGTTGACAAAAACAAAATTTTTAAAAAATCTAAAAATAAAATTAAAAAAAATTTAAATGTTTTATATATCTATTCAAATTCAAGGTATATGATAAAATAACTATTAAATGCTTAAGATAATTGTATTGTAATACAATTATCTTATGCTTTTAATAGTTATTTTATCACATATGTTGAATCTGAATGGATCATAAATTTACCTTCAACAAGAAATTTACCACATTAAAATTCCAAATCAGTAAAATTTTAAACATCTTTACTCTTTACAAAAGTCAATACGATTTCTTAAAATAAAGTAAAAAGGTTATTTCAACTAGAATCGAAAATCTTGCTCCCTTTTAATATTTCTTTTAATTAAATATTTATAAAATGAATCTTTAAAAGTAAAACCGTATCCTATGTATATATTAAAAACTCTAAAGACATAAATATTTCCACGTCAAAGTTGTAATATTTGAAAATTTTGTTATCATGTCATGCAAAAATTGTTACTAAATCTAATATTAATATT
>APFE030039718.1:1229-11467 GCA_000404065.3 Pinus taeda | reverse complement strand
TATCATTATGGTTCCACTCATGTGTCTTTATAATGGTATTTGAGTTATATCTTTTCTGACTGATATATAATTGCATATATTGGATTTTATGCTTGTATTTGTATCGTTCTTTGCATGTGCAGGTGTCCATTCACGTGGATCGTGGGGATTGTGACCAGCCGGGCAAAGGAACGGGAGCGTCAATTCTTCTACAACTACTAGCGTTGGAATCCAAGTAGGCCATCATCATCGTTCTCTGATTTATGCAATTAGGAACCTGCGTGTTAGCGTTGTGTGATTGTTGCTAGACCCGTGTTGGGCTAGTGGGATCGCCTCTGTCCGCAGAGGGGATTTACCAGTTCAACACTTGACCTTATGTTTTTTGGTAATTATGTTATGATCATGATTATGTTGATGTTTATATATGTATGTATGTATGTATGTATGTATGTATGTATGTAGATATGTATCTATGTCATTGTCTAAAAGGGTTGTCAGGGATCATTCTTGTGGAGGAATGATTGCTTATGCAGGCAAATGACATGAAGAGGTTCCTAGTTTATGAGGAATCAAGTGGGAAGAGTATCATGACACATATACAAGGTCAGTATCATGTAGTTATGAGTTGATATTATGTGATTATATTATGGTTATGTTATGGATAGGTTATACCAAGGGATACATCAACAAAATGAAAGTTGTGTGGTCCGTGGCATGCTAGGATAAGCATGGATGGTAGAGAAACACTAGAAGAAAGGTTACCTAGTAGAGGCAGTGTGGTTTGGATGTGTGTTACTATTGTTGTGCATATGTTGTAAATGTTGTACATGTTTCATCTGTGATGTTGTGTGCATGCAGTGTTGTGTATATATAGTGTGTGTACATGTTGTTTATGCAATGTTATGTACAGGGTGGTACAAAAAGTGTTGTGTGAATGTTTCATATGTAGTGTTGGGTATAGACGGTACTATGTACATGATGGATATGCAGTGTTGTGTGCATATGGTGTTGTACGTATGTTAGATATGCAGTGTTGTGTATGGTGTTGATTTTCCATGAACTTGGGTCTAGGTTAGAGGTTAAAATCACTGACACTACCAAACCAAGAATCTCAACCATAAACTACTTTGCACAGCAGAAATATAAAGCGGTAAATGACATATGCATATAACATAGACAACTTTTTAAGTTTTCAACCCAAATTCATTAAATTAACAACATATAATACAACAATCTAGGAATCCCGTACCAGGGATAATGGCCCTAATACATCCACTAGTACAAGACAAGATACTATAACCATCTGGTTGTAACATCTAATAACTCCTCTCAGTTGTATCTTGTACCTGCCCAGTCCTTCGACTCTCGATCTGCAACTATTGCCTCTATCAATGCTCCAAGTCGATCTGGCCACTGAATCTCAACTATACAATCTACTCTCTAGTTGTGCCTTCATCCATCAAGTCCACAATGCATCAAGACTCCTATCGTGTTGTTCACAGCTCCACTTGTGAATAAATCTCAATCTACCCACTGTTTCTCCTCAGCTACTCTAGGACTTCAGCCCACTATGGTCTTCCTATGTTGTAATGATGGAGACCAGCATAGGACATGGATGGCTGCCACCTATCTCTACAAGATGCCCATCTCCTATAGTGAACATGAGCTGGGAGGAATGCCCTTCATCTATTACAGAAGTCCTTCTCCACATGCACACCTTGGGCTACACAATCTCTCTCCTAGTTGATCAGACCCTTGATCTTATAAAAAACTATGAGGCGAGTAGTCACCTTTGTTCATCATGGTGTTTCACTTCGGCTTCAACATGGAAACTAACACGTTGTCCTCTGGCATAACATAAGTGTCCAATCTCGTCCACACTTGGTATTTTCTCACGCTACCCTCCAACAGTCCTCGAGAGACCAAGTTCATGTTGTAGCATCTAATCCTAGTTAGGGAATCCGCACACCTAGGAGACCCTTACACATGGCTGCCCACAAACTCCACCAATCTGCCATGTGTCCTCACCTAGGATACCATCAATCCATCGTACATGAGTCGATTTGCATAAAACTTGTTGCGTTCATCTTGCCTCTTGATTTAATGTGACTGCTAGCACCTTGGCTACTTAGTAGGCCTCACAACAGTCCATGTGGGATCCACCAAATAACTCCTAAGGGCTGCTACAATTGGCACATCAAACAGATCCTTGCAAGAGTCAACCCTTGACCCAATACACCTCTAAGCATGTTTTTGTTCACCACACTGCACTATCTCTGTGGGATCTGTCACTAGGGCATTTGATCAATAGATATGCCCCCTCTCCTTGACTCCCACAACTACCTTAATTGACCCAACAAACATCAAATGTTGCTCCAAAAGTCATACATCAGTTCACTGTTTCAGGGCTCTCTGTTTGCTGCATTGTTGGACTAGTTAGAGCACTCTAACAGAAGTCCTAACAGCCTTCAAAATGTGGCCAAAATATCCCTCCACAAGTGTGACTACCTTTCTAATAGAGGAGGAAAGCCTTGGCTGCAATGCTGGGTTGTTCCAATCCCATTCCACCCTTCAACCTCCTCTTATCCATTGTGGCTTGCAACAACAAGTTGTCCCTTAGCTGCGCCAACCCTTCTAAGGGTTATTCCTTTACCCAAACACCCTAAAATAGTCCATTTGTCTCTTAGCCTCCAAGATCTGGGCTACGGCCCTCTTCAACAGCTCCTTGGCCTCCTGAAATATCCTCCTAACACCTCATTGTTCTCTTCTTGATTTGTTGCGGCTAGTCAGAGAAGTATGAACCCTTTCCTTGTGTTTGTTGCCCCAAAATGGATCCTAACTTGCTCAGAAAACAACCTAAGAAACTCAACCTTCCTACAAGGTTTACTTGGCATCCAAATAGTCACAAAGTGACCCAAACACAACCTCTTCTCCTTCGCTAGAATCAACCATAACCTGTTGCCCTAAAACATAAGTAGTCTCCTCCTTCTTGCCTTAATCGAGTTCCTTTCCTTATGCCTCAAAGATTCCTAAAATGACTCTACTCATCCTCAATATATAGCCTTTAAGGCCTCCAACGATTCATTTGAAGAGACACCTCTATATGATTTTCTCAAGTCATCCTACTTGAAAAATCAATAATTACGTCAACTTCAAAAATTCATATCACCCAAATGGCAACTCAGATTCAGACGATTTTCAATGCATTGGAATCATCTTTCTGATAACTATCATCCTCATCCATCACATGCCATATATCCATCATTATGTTGTCCCAAAACATGATGGGTTCCAAAACCCTAAAGCTTGGTCCTCAAGACCACAAGACCATTTGTGGCACTTTGACCTCCAACCCTCGAATGTTAGGGCTTGGAGCACCTCCTAAGCTACACAAAAATTAACATATGGTGCTATGTACATGTTGTATATGTAGTGTTATGTACATATGGCATTATTTTCATGTTGTACATATGGTGTTGTGTGCATGATTGTACAAGTGGTGTTGTGAGCATGTGGTGTCATTTACATGTGGTGCAAGTCACACTCTGTGCAAGTGGTGTTGTGTACATGTCGTGCATGTGGCGTTGTGTACATGTGGTGTCGTGTACATGTCGTGCATGTGGTACTGTGTACATGTGGTACTTTGTACGTGTGGTACTATGTACACATTGTACAGGTGGTACGATGTACATGTGGCATTGTGTACACATTGTATAGGTGGTGCCGTGTACATGTGATGTTGAGCGCACATTGTGCAGGTGGTGCTTTATACATGTGGTACTATGTACATGTTGTACATATGGTATTGGTGTACATGTGGTATTGTGTGTGTGTCGCAGATGTTGTGTTGTGTACATGTGGTACTACATATGTGTATTGTGTAGTTGTGGTATCATGACATGTGTACTTGTTGTGTTGTACCTTGTGTAGTACATGTATTTTGTTGTGTTGTATGCCAGGAGTACATACATGTATTTTGTGGCATTGTACATCAGTTATAAATGTATGAATTGTGTTGTATATCAGGTGTATGTGTATGCATTTGTGGTGTTGCACCTTGGGTACATGCGTATGTATTGTGTTGTGTTGTACACTAGGTGTAGGTGTATGTGTTGTATGTTAGGTGTAGATGCATGTATTGCATGGTGTGGTATGTCGTGTGTGGTTAGATGTGTGGGATGTACACTATGTGTGTGTGCACACAGTTGAGGAGAAGGCACTAGATGTTTGTCAGGTGTGGAAACCAATCTAGAGTGCGTACAAAATAAGGACAAAGGTGGAAGCCTGGGATTGATTAAAGGATAAGTATCAATATTTTATTTCAGTTTTATCATGCATGTGATTTATGATTCTGGTCTATGATGATTACATGTGATCTATGATTCTAGTTTATGATGGTTACATGTGATTTATGATTTTGATCTATGATGGCTATGTTTCGAGCTAACCTGATGTCATATGTTATACATGATGATTTGGTCAAAGATGTTAGTTTGACTTGTGATAGGAAGCAAACATAATTGCTAATGTACCTTATTGACGAGCTACAAATGAGGCATGATTTGAATTTATTTAAATTTATTTTGAATCTAATGGAAATTATGTGCTTGGTACTGGAATGCATGAACATGCCCAGTTGGGTGGTTCAAACTAACTGCAAGTATTAGCAACAACAACAAAGGAATTGGAAAATGTAGCAGTATGTTGGTAAGGCACTTCAAGAGCATGGCCATTATGGGACACTAGTACCCAATAGTGTCCACTGATTTCCATGAGCATTCTATGATTGTATGATGGTTTTGAGGCAATGATATGCCTTGGTTTTTGTATCTTCTGATGCTAAGAAGCCTTGCCAAGGGATGGACTACCCGAGATGGGGGTGCCAACAAAACTTGGAAGGTGAGTAACTGCATGGAAGGGGTGATCAGATTGCCCGAGGGACTGCGTAGTAGAGAAAGGAAGGCCGAGGATGGATTTGGTCATTAGTGTTTCCAAATGGAATCATATGCACATTGGGAGTGCACCCTGGAACAATGAGCCTGCAATTGTTCCCTAAGAGGATAGGTGGCATTGGATTGCAGCGCCGGACATTGGATGCAGATTTGACTTTGCAGTGGATTCTAGACTTCCTGGGAAGGAGTTGAATCGTGATATTAATTTGAGGGTGGAGGTGTGAGCCTCTAGATTCCCTTTTTGTGTATGCAATAATAATATACTTTTATTTTCTGGTTGAGAAAATGTGCATATATGTATATGTGTGTATTATTGTAAATAATGTATCCAACTAGATTTATAAAGCTCCATATATAGTGTCGTTATTTGCTGGTTGAAGGAAATGTGTCTGTGTATATGTGGTTATTGTAAATACTGTTATAGACATATTTGGGCACTACAACCCCAATCACATATGTCCATAAACCAAGGGCTTCTAAGTCCCTAAAAGTGTTGTTTCATGCCCTAAAGGAACAAGGTCAGCTGATTACATCATCTCCCAGAAGTTCTCCACGGAAAACTGCTTAGAACTGGTCAAAACTGGACCATACAAACTGCTCAGTGCAGATGGTGCGATGCATCTCACCTGCTCAGTGTAAAAATTGCGATTCATACTGGAAAGCCCTTCTGTAGGGTGCGATGGGCGAGAGTAGACAAATGGCAGAGACAGTTTGCAAGGTGGATGATCGTAGAATCTTCTAGAAACTTCTCCTACGACACTTGCCTCTCTAAATTTGCCCAGGTATGAGTAAGAGATCATCAATTTCCAAGTGGAATCAAGAACTATCAGAGAGAGGACACTAATCAAAATCCTAGAAGCTGACTCACCCTATTACAATCATCTATATATGGATCCCTCATCCCAGAGATCCAAAGGCTAGAATTTTGTATCTTGTAAGGAAGTGTTGTTGGTTTCCTAGTGGAATATCATAATGTTGGGTGATCTAAGCTTTTCATGAGGTGAAGAAGGGCTTTCATGCTGGGAGGATGATGTTGGGTCAGATCAATGCGTTGTAATCCTCTCTTCTAATCTCTATATCAATAAAGCTATTCAAGTTTTCCTCTACATTCTTGTATGTTTGCTAATATATGCATGTGTGTAGTCAATCTATATATCTAGTCCTATATTGTTTAGGATTGTAGATCTTTGCACTTTGAAGGTATTATGTTGCTTTGACTTTACAGGTACTCTTTGAAGCGGAGTGGTCAATCCCCATCTACACTTTGAAGGTATTATGCTGCTTTGACTTTACAAGTATGCCGAACTTGCTAAAGGTTATACTCGTATATTGAAAAAATAAGTACCCTTCATCTGGGATCAGGTCGCGCAAGCTTCCTTTGATCCTTTAAAATAATCCCTAATAAAAGGATCATTAATGTATGCTTCTGATTATCAAAAAGACAATAACCTGTATCTGGCTGCAACAGATACGACCATAGCAATGGTTTTAGTTCAAGAAGACAATGGAATTGAACATCTTATCTATTATTTAAGCTTAAACATAAATGATATGGAAATCAAGTGCTCCTATGTTGAAAAGCTAGCTCTCGCTACTGTTCAAGTGATATAGAGATTTCGACACTATATCCTCTTTCGGAAAACTACCATTTTGTCAGATTGCAACCCCATGACTTATATCTTTTCGCGATAGTTACTGGGGGGCAAATATTCCAAATGGATAGCAATTTTGCAGGAGTTTGATCTAGAATTCATAAAATCCAAATAAAAAAAAGCTCTGGTTTTTGCGGAGTTACTATGCAATCTCCCATCGTCGTCCAATGATTCAACATCCAATACAACAATCATGGATGAATCTTTGTTTCTGATATCTTCAAGCGACCCGTGGTATGGAGATATAATGATCTATCTCCAAACCCAAACATATAGGTCTAATACCTCCAGATCAGATCAGTGACGTACTCGACACCAAGCAAAAGACTACATGATCATCAGTGATACGCTTTACTGTCATGGTATCGATACAGTTCTGTGGAGGTGCCTTACCCATGAGGAGGCTGAAAAAGTCCTGAATGATTGTCATTCAGGCGTGTGTGTGGGGCATCAATCTAGTTACGCTATGGCTCAAAATATTTCATGAACAGGATACTTTTGGCCAACCATGTTCAAGGATTGCATAACTTCAGTCAGAAGTTGCCGTGCTTGTCAAATCTTCGATCGCAAAACCAGAATCCCACCCGCACCTCTACAGCTAGTAGTCGCTTTTAGGCCATTCGCCAAATGGGGCATAGATTTCATGACTTGTAACCCCACCTCGGCCGGGGGGCACGGGTATATCATAGTCGCAGCTGACTATTTTACGAAATGGGCCAAGGCGATGCCTACATTAAGCAACAGTGGCGAAACGGCTACTCTTTTCTTTCTCAATCATGTAGCCTCCAGGTTTGTTGTTCCACAAGCTATAGTCACAGATCATGGATCGCATTTTCGCAATCACATGATGGTCGAGTTGGCTGCCAAATTAGGATTGTCCCACGACAACTCTACTCTGTATTATCTGCAAGCTAACGGACAAGTTGAGGCAATCAACAAAGTCCTGAAACGCATGTTGCAAAGGATGATTGGAGTCCATAAACGGAGTTGGCACCTAAGCCTGTACTCATCGTTATGGGCATACCGGACATCGGCGAGGAATGCAACCGGGTTTACACCCTTTCAGCTGGTGTATGGCCTAGAAGCAATCTTACCAATTCAGTGCGAAATCTCATCCCTCAAGCTCGCAGTCGAACTTCTCCCTGGAACTTTAGAAGAGGAGGCTCATTTCTTGGAATTAATCCAATTGGATGAAACCCGTCGTGATGCCGCCTTGGCTAACGAAGCCCATAAGAAATGAGTCAAGGTGCAGTTTGATAAGAATTTCAAACCCTGTGTCTTCTCAGAAGGTGACCTCGTCTTACTTTACGACCAGCAGTCCAACAAGTTAGGAGCAGGTAAGTTCATGTCTTTATGGTGGGCCCCTATATTGTTAAGTGTGTATTAGCAAAAGGAGCCTACGAGTTAGCGGATTATGATGGGATTCCACTGGCGCAACCTTGCAACTGGTTGTACCTTAAGCATTACTATGCTTAGCTCAATATAGTAACCCCTATGCTTTTGTTACATTTTTGTTTTTGCTAAGAGCAATCGTTTTCGGTTAGGTAATCCACTTTCGCATTTGTTATAGATGTCAAACCCATTGGAATCATTTGTTGGATATGCCGATGGAGCAAGCCGTAGTTCGCGGAACCTATCTTCTACGGCCTGGGCCATCTTTGATCGAAGTGGCGAGTTAATAAGTTTCAGAGGGGTGTGTATTGGTCAATCAATGAACAACATCACTAAATACAATGCGTTGATAGAACTCCTCTCTGAGGCCATTGGACATGGCATACGCTGACTTGTTGTCAGGATAGACTCACAGCTCGTCATTCTACAGCTCACCGGTACCTATTCTGTACGGAATCCAACTATCTATCGCATGTTCCTAAGGGTCAAGATTTTGGAAAGACAGTTCGATTCAATCCAATATCAGCATATTTCCATAAACTTAAACACATTAATAGATTCATTGGAAAATTATGTGTTAGATATACATTTGCGACATTTATGATGATGATGGAGGTTAACGTCCACTAAGACCAAACATTGGTCTATCGGACCTAAAGAAACAAATTATTTATTTTGACTTAAGATTTTATTCCTATGCTCAAAAAGCTTGGAGAGAAGCCTCCCAAGCTCACTATAATTTTGACATTGTAAAAGGCTAGGAAGGTCAATATTGTAACAAAGATTGTGAAACTGAGATCTAATGTGGTTGTACGCGGGGCACTCTAAGAGAAAGTGGTTTTCATCCTTGATGTTCTTATTCTTATAAAAGAAAATAATTTCATCAATATTTGCATCAGGGTCATGTAACTTAACCAAAATGAAGCTCCGAAAATAAAAAATATATATATATAACTGTTTATGGTTTACACATAGTGTTCTGTGTCTGAGACAAAATCGGTCAAATGACCCAAAAAATCAAAATATTAGGGGGCACCCTAGTCTAATGGTGCTAGTGATAACAACTCACCACCTGTGCAATCATGCGTAAAAGCCTAGTCCATCGACATGGCACGCCAGTAGTATGTTGATGTAATCTCAGAGGCAGCTTGTCAGTCCTCACATCTGGGATACCGAGAGTGAGGCCTTCGATCTGATCCTACAATGCTAGAAGAGTCTCAGCCACATCTAGGTCATGAAGGACAACCCTCCCTACAACCTCTCCTACTGGAACAGCAGCTGGTGCTCTTAGGCACACTGTTGGTCGCACCAGTCCGATATCTGCATGAGCACATGATTTTTGATTAGTCTTGATAAAATAAAACACAAGAACATTATAAGAACAATAAACAGAGATATGGTCAGAAATTTTACCTATAGCACTCCACTGCTCACCAGCCGACAACACCAAATCTGGGTCACCCCGGAAATCCAGACCAGCATATGGACACTCAGCATAAACCATCTCCTGACGTTTGAACCACTCGAAGAAGGCATCAGGGAAAGAAGCCTGTGGCTGACTAGCATGTCCGGCCATAAGGTCAACCCATATCTGCATTCGTGGCTCAGTCAGTTGCAGCAAACCAAGTGAAATGTATTGCGGCTGCATCAGTGGGATCTTCTCTAAGGCGAAGGCGGTCAAAATGGAACCATAGCCAAAGTTCTTAGATCATTTGTTTTTCACCTTGGTAAGTTGTTCTTTTATTACTAGGAGTACTGCATCACACCAGTTGAACACCTTCGGTTCAAGGCATTCTAAGGCATACTACATATAGGACTTGTTGGCCAAGTGAAGAGCCGCACTACTAGCCAATCTAGCAAAGGTGAACAAGATGGTCCTAAAAGACAGGTCAGTGACATCTTGAATGTTGATCTTGTCGTCCCTACTCGGCTGAGATCCTTCTCTACAATATCGACGAATATAATCCCTCACGGATTCGCCCCCACGGGCGGAACCTGATAGTGAGAGAGGAGCACCACGCCTCGATAAACCGGTCAAAAAATAGATGTCCACGATAGTCAAGGGGATGGATTTTCCTCTAATCTATAACACCTGGTTGGTAGGATCCCATACATCGAGGAAATATTGCAACAAGTTGATTTGTTGCCTCATGCTAGAGATGCGGAAGAACTTGAGCAAACCGCGGTTCCGCAATGCAGTTACCGTACCCGGATCATGTAAAGCAACCATGTCCTCTTCTTCATGCTCGTGTTCTCACCATGT
>APFE030039714.1:0-12835 GCA_000404065.3 Pinus taeda | reverse complement strand
TATCCTCATGATCCCATGATTCTTTCCACTAAAATTCGAATTTGGCCTTAGAGTGCCACATAAGGGTCTTCTAGAAGCTTCCTTTCAACCTACACATGTCAACAATCTCAACCCATTTGTTAGGTATAAGCATATGCACATTATTTCCTAATTTTTAACCACAAATTCACTCAAAAGGCTTAGAATTAATAAAGATTGGAAAAACATAAATGTGGCCCAATGATAATGAAAGTGGGATGAATGTGGTGACATAGTAGTGAAATGGAGGTGATATAATGGACAAAATAGTGAAAGTGTAATGGAAATGAATGACATTTTCAAGACTCAACAATCGTCTCGGCCCATTTGGGAAAATAGTCAACAACGACTATAATATACCTATGCCCCCTGGCTGAGGTGGGGTTACATGTCATAAAGTCAATGCACCATTTTGCGAATGGGCCAAAAACAATGACTAGATGTAGTGGTGTAGGTGGTAATCTGGTTTTATGGTCAAATATCTGGCAAGCATACTTCTGACAACAAGAATGAAATCTTTGAATATGGTTGGCTAGAAGTAACCAGCACATAGAATTTTTTGTGCAGTTGTGGAACCAGATAGATGCCCCCCACAAGCACCTAAATGACACTCATTCAAATATTTTTCGGCCTCCTCATGAGTAAGGCACCTACGTAAGATCGTATCAATACCACGTCGATAAAGTGTATCACCAATGATTAGATAATTTCTGGCTTGGTATCAAGTACGTCGTTGTTTAGAGCGAGAGGTATTATGTTGAAAAGCTTGGGTCTGGAGATAGACCAATATATCTCCATACCATGGATCGCTTGACGAGATAAGAAATAGAGACTCATCTAAGATTGATGCTTTTGATGGTAAATCATTAGAGGATGAGGGAAGATCGCAAAGTAACTCAGCAACGACAAGATATTTCTTTGATTTATATTTGATGAATTCCAAATCAAACTCGTGCAAGATAACTATCCATTTAGAATATTTTCCCCCCAGCAATTGACGTGACAAAATGTATGTGATAGGGTTGCAATCTGATATAATGGTAGTTTTACGGAGGAGGATGTAATGACAAAATCTCTACACAGCTTGAACGACTTCCAAGGCTAACTTTTCGACATATGAATACTTACTTTCTGTATCATTGAGATTACAACTCAAATAGTAAATAGGATGTTCAATTCAACTTTCTTCTTGAACCAAAACAATACCAATGGTTGTATCTGCAGCGGTGAGATACAGGCAAAAGTCTTTTTGGTAGTTTGGGGCATACATTAATGATGCTCTAATTAGGGAATCTTTGAGAACATAAAAAGAATCTTGCGCAACTTGGTCCCAATGGAAGGGTTTCTTCAATAGATGTGTATAACCTTTAGCTAATTCAACATAGTTTGGAATGAACCTTCTCAAAAAGTTTTCCTTTCCTTGAATTATCTGTATCTGTAACAAGTTTGAAGGTGGAGGCAAGTCAAGGATTTCCTGAACCTTAATGGGATTGAGTCGAATTCCATCTTTTGAAACCAAAAATCCAAGCAATCGACCAGAGCCAACACAAAACACACCTTTATGTGGATTGAGAGTTATCTTGTAGTGTCGACATTGTAAGAATATTGCTCTCAAATGTTGCGGGTGATCAGTCTGTTTTCATGAATGAGTAGGAAAATCATCAAGATAAGGTTGAACAATGTGCTTGATGTCATGGAAGGTATAATTCACCACCCTCTAAAATGTAGCCTCTACATTCTTCAAATCAAAAGGTAGCTTTCAATAAGAGAATGTGCCCCACGGACATATAAAAGCGGTTTTTTATTGGTCCTGTGGGCGGATATTGATTTGATTGTAGCCAAAAAATCCATCCACGAATGAAAAGATTTCATATCCGGCACATTCGTCAATAATCTGGTCAATAAAAGGTGTAGGATAATTGTCCTTTAGACATGCTTAGGTTACATCCCTATAATCGATGCGCAGTTGAATTGTCCCTTGTTTTTTCATCACTGGAACAATATTAGATACCAAATCAGTAAGAGGTACACTGAAAATTTAGCCAGCACGTAAAAGTTTTTCAACCTCTGCTTTAATGGCAATGGCTTTCTTAGGATGAACAGGTTGAATTCACTATCATACTGGTTTGACATCAGGGCACATTTTAATCTCATGTTCAACAATACTTGAGTCAATGCCCGGCATCTCCTCATAAGGCCATGCAAAGATATCTTGAAATTCGCAAAAAAGAGCACAGTAAGTATCAAGTTCCAATGAAGAACGAAATTTTCCAACATGAATATTTTCTACAATGTTAGGCTTGGTCGAAATGTTTATAGAAATTCTTTCTTCTATGTTGGACAAATTACACTCAGAATCTATAGTATTTACAGAATTTGACAAGAAATCAATGATCGATGGGTGATTTAGTTCATCTGAATAATCTTCATTGTCATCTCAGAGGTGGGAACGATGATGATAATCCTCCCACAGTGTCTCTCCTATCATCATTGATTTGACGATTCCTTCATCTGTAGAATGTATACATGAAAAAGGATCTGAAGAGGTATCATATTCTAACGACCTATCTACCCATACAATTGTTGAGTGTGGATTAGGGTTTGCTGCACAAGCCCGAAAAATTGATTGCTATGATAATCAATGGGGTTGAACGGAAACCCCTCACTATGACCATCAATTTCAAAGTGGTTGGAAATCTTCGTAAAATTAGATGATGTAGAAGAAATCATGTTGCGATTATCCACTCTTGCCACTTCTGCCAAACCAGATGGTGACAGGAGGGTGAAAGTATCAGGGAAGGATCTTTAAGGAGACCTACTCCAACACTTTGAAGTCACAGTGGATTTCTATGTATCAACGGAATGCTTCCCGTAGCCTGTGAACTGTTGGCAAAAGAGGCTAGCTGATCAATGACTGTGATTCCAACCTTGAAAGGGAATGCAATTGCATGAAAGTATGTGGAAATGACAGCAGCCATAGCATATATCCAAAGCCTTCCTAGTAAAATGTTGTAATCGAGGAGTTTTTCAACTACCTCAAGGTCAACAGTAACTGTTTTTCCCCCTAGTTTGATTTGCAGGTTACTCAAAATCCCATATGGAGTATATGTTCTTCCATCAAAGGATTTTAATGTAGTTGGTGATCATGACAAAGGCGGTGAACCAAGTGTTTTTCAGAAGCTCATGGACATAATGCAAGTATATTCCCCCTCATCAATAATAGTTCGGTGAACATTCTTATTGAGAGATTTTACTCAGATTAGGAAAGCTAATTGGGCCGGTAACTGTGGTGAATATCCCGCATGGTTAAAAACCACAAGATTTGAATCCATAGGATCTATTCCACCCATTGCTGACAATAAAGATTGTTTCTAGGAGGGACAGTTTTGCAACACCTCGAGTGTCGACATAGCAGAAGGTGATTGAACCAGATCTTCCACTATATTATAGTTTTGAGTTGCTCGAGCACGAGGATTGAATGTTTATTTGTGCACAACTCCCTTAGGTGGTTTTATAGTTAATTTAGGTACAACTGGTGGAACAACTTCAGGTGAAGTCGAGGTCGAAGTACTAGGTTGATCAGTGGCTTGGTTATTTGACAACGATAGATTTCCATAATCTTTGTTTCTTGTTGACACCAAAAAATCATTTTGTGGATTTGTGATGGATAACATGAGTTTTTGGGATGTGGAAGCATTGTTAGTTGCAACCAAATGTGTCTTCATGGTAGGAAGTTGATCTGTCAACACTGCTGATGTGGTTGAAGTCTTTAAAATTTCAGAGACCTCAGAGCGATGTGGACAATCTCTTGTATAATGCTCAACATTACATATCAGACATGGATAATGAGGTTTCGTAGCCACAGTAGGGGATTCATATGATTTCTATGGAGTGGAATTTTCCTGTTTCTTTTTGTTATTCTTCCCCTTTTTCTTACCTTTTGGTTTCTTTGGATTTTTTCCTTTGTCAGATGACACGACATTAATCTCTGAGGCATGCGTGCTTTCTGATGCATTGGTAGCTTGATTGGAAATAACAATAGTTTGACCAGATGGTCTTCTTGCTACCTGTGTGCTTGACGAATTGATCACATCATCACCAACATGAGAGTCCCTACTCGATTGTGAAGGTGGTGGAACAGTGAAAGGTGGTCTAGGTGCATCAGGAATTTTATCGTAGAGCATGTTGGATTGTGTGTAAATCAAATCTAAGTATCGGGCATGAGTGATAACTTTCTCTTGTGTGATGACTCCTTTTGCCACATCCTTGGTGATTGATGGGAACAAGGACTTTATGAACCACTCAGCTAAAAGTTGATCGGGAATGTATGTCTTAACCATTCGACGACGACACCGCCACTCATGAATATGATCTGAGATATGGGTAGCAGTAGTTTGTTTAAAGTTGGTCAAGAGCTCCGTTCCAGTATCATATCTTATAGGTAACTGGAAGTGGTTCAAAAGTGTTGGATGAACACCATAAATGAAAGGCCATAACATGATTCAATGGGTCTTCTCTAGGATTTCCGTTAAACTTTGGAATATCAAATGGTAACTTATGTGGAATTACAGGCCACCAAGGTGCATATGTGATTGGATCATTGGTGAGTTGGTTTAAATCTATTAATTCTAAAGCTGCTACGAATGGCAACTGTCGATTCAATTTAGGTTGAGCATACCCAGGATATGATGGAATTTCCTGTGCAATAGGTCTTTGCATACTAACATAGGGCATCTGCATTTGGTAACCTTGGTATGGTTGTTGAACAAAACTAGTATAAGGTGATTGTTGATAAGTATACTAAATTTCTGGTTTTCCATAACCTGTAAAGCCTTGTTTCCCAGGACCTTGGTAAGCTTGATATTGACCAAAACCAGGTTGAGCTTGCGAACCAAGTTCAGACTAAGGTTGGAACTATTGGAACCGGGGTTGTTGGAATTGTGGCAACCATAGTTGTTGAACCAACTGTTGTTGCCCAGCAATGAAAGGTTGACCAGGTTGCGAATCAACTATATTAGTGTAAGCCTGGATCAGTCCAAATAAAGGTATACTAACCTAAGGTTGTTTCTGAGCTCCAGAAACAAGTGGTTGTTGTAAAACAACTTGAGAAAATTGAGCCTCTTAACTTGAAATTGATGGTTGCGAGAGAGAAGGATCAGTTTGTATCGGTTGAGATACAATAGCTTGAGTTTGTGACTGAGGCACGGTAGTAACAAAAAGTGTACTAAGAATAGTTGACACAATTTGCATTGGTTGTGTTGGATACACAAGCCTTGGTTAAGTTGGCATTGCTGGTTTCCATTGAAAACCTCTAATTCCTGGTTGACTTGAATATTTTGGGAAATTAGCATATGTTTGTCCTCCAGAATAAGGAGGATATGATTAATAAGCAAATTGCTCTCCATATGGTGGAAATATAGTATTTAAAGGATATATAGGTCTTTGATGACCAGATTTCCCAGCCTGATACTGATGTGCAGGATCAAACTGTTGAGTTCCCATTAGAGAAGAACCAGGTAGAATTCCGTTTGAGGACATGGGTGATGACCATGGTGCAGAAGCAACCCCTAAGTGGGTTCCTAACAATGATTGGTAACCAATCGGGATGGATGATTCGCCATACAAGTGTGACTCAGGTGTGGTAGAAAACATCGAAGGAGTTACAATAGAAGATTCTGTTGTAGCTACATCAAATGATACAATCTGGGATGTTAATGGTTGTTTAGCCATAGTTAACTGGTCAAAATTTGTCCTAAATATTCGACGAGTACTTGAAAGGGAACACGATCAGATGAAGTAAAGTAATCAGGAGTAGTAGGGTAAAGATAAAGCCCAGTTCTAAAGTGAAACGGGGTTCCAGATGTGGACTCCTCTACTAAGTCCTCCTTTATGGCAATCAAACCTGGTGGAAGGACTTGACCATCAGATCCGTAAAAAATTTCTGGTGTTGATGAAAGTGTAGTTTCAATAGTTACTATTGCCTAAGGGGTAACAACTTCGAATGTTGAAATTCGAAGTCCAAATGTTCAGACAGGAGGCATCACCCAACCTCAATGAAAACGACAGCCACTAGGTTTGAAGACGTCGGAACACTTCTCTAGCCTAGACCTCTAGATGTTTTTTTGTTAAGTTCCAATGGGTTATTAGATAAATTGATGTTCATTTTGAGTTTATCTTTCTTAGGAATTTTCCTTTCAAGTTCACCACGTGATGTATTATGAAATTCCTAGGAATGCAACTATCATGATAAGCATTCTTTCCATTCAGTTTTAACAATGAAAATCCTAACTACTTAGGGATAGAGCATACAAGTACTTTTTGAACAAGCAACAAAGAGCACAAACTAATGCAATTCCCTAAACCATTCCTTTTGAACACACAAACTCTTTTCAATGCAAATGCATGTATTTATTTTCAATTTCCCTATGTGAATGATTCAAAAAGGAAAACTAATGTAGAAATGATTGATTTTTGACAATTTCTTTTAAAAGGGAAATGAAGACTGTACGACACTTTCGATTTTAAATAAATGAAGATTTTCAACACTTTAAATGAAAATACAAATCAAATGCACAAATAAATCAATCGATTATTTATGAAGGAAGATTTTACGACACTTCATATTTCGAAGAAAATGACGATTTTACGACACTTTTCTATCGACAAAACAATCGATCAAAACTACCTTTCATTAGTGGATTGCAAATGATAAAACAAATACACAAAAAACATCCAACAATCTAGTCTAAGTAGGGCCAAATTAAGGAGATGAAAAACTATTTTCAGAGACAAAAGATCATTGACATTCAAAAACTAATTCAAACAAGAGAAAATTGGAAAAAACTTTTAGTTCCTAGATGGGAAACTGACCCTCAAGGGATCAGCACAGGCAACAGTTAGAGGCAATGCATTGAATCACTTTGTACCTATGTGGGAAGTGCATTGCAGCACAACAATAGTTAGAAACAATGCATTGATGACAATGAGCAATTCTGAAGGAAATTTTGATACAGTTTCAACTCAATTTTCAATGAAAGAGGAATGAAATTCAATGAACGACCACAAGTACAATATGTAGACATGTCTTAAGAGGTCGATAAGCCACTAAGATGGATAATCTGGTCCCCAGTGGAGTTGCCAATTTGTTTTGGGAATATTTAGTGTTCGTGGACAAACGCCTAACCCTCTAGATTTAGTAGCAGATCTAGAAACAACAAACAAAGTAATCTCTACATTTCCTATAAACAATAGATAAAATAAGAGAACAAAGGACCTACTTGTAGCTTCCGCTCGTTCCTTATTTCTCTTGACCGATTCCATTGCTCCTTCCCGTACTTAAGTCGCTTGAGAAGTACCTGCACATAGATAGAAACAAGAACCCATCAAAGAAAATGAATATGATCTATTGCTTATAAATAACATGAAATCGAGAACATGATATACATATGAAAGCGTCAACATATAACAAAAGCATAAGGGAAAAAGTTTTGAAGACTTTATTGATAAGAGGAATAATTACAACGATATGTGCTCGATCCAACGGCACTCTTCCAATTCAATCCCATCCTCTTCACCTCATAACAAGAAAGACACTCCAACACTATTACAATACTTGCACTCAATTCTAATATCATATTACCATCATCTCCTTACAACTCAATATTTTTTAGCCCATAATCTCTTAGATGAGTGAACTTTTTATAGGTGAATGAAGGAGGTTATGCCATCAATCGTGATAATGAATGCCTTTATAAATTTATAAATCAGTTCCATGGAAGAAGGTATAGGGGATTGATGTTTCTTAATTCCCTTCCTCATCCAAATGTGAACTCAAAGGAGTAGGTGGCATTGAGAATCTTCAAACTCTCACGGAAGTTCGCTCTAATTCACTTAGTGTAGGCCAAAGAGGGACCAAGTGCATTGCATAGTACCCTATCAGTGTATGGTTTGCATTGTAGTGCACCCTAATGAAGGCCTACCTGCATTGATCTTCTTAGAGGTAGTTTTTGGATGTTTTCAGTGATGGAAATTCTTGGGAAGTGAGGCATTTTGATGACTAACTTCTTTAGGGCATGTAACAACTGCACTAGGGGTTGATGATCCCTAATAGTATCGATCTGTAAGTTGGGGTTGATGTGCCTAAATGGATTTGTAACAATTTCATCGGGTAGATTATCAAACATAGAGCTTGCAACCAAATCCTCGAAAAAATTGCGATTCATAAGTGACAAACAACACAACGCAAAAATTCTAAGGATGCAAAGTGTTCTCTGTTGGATGGCCATGCGTAATTTATATGAGATTTTGAATTCAAATTTTGATCGTTCCCCCCAAAGACCATCCATTAATGCTGAATTGGCAGTAGATCTCCAAATATTTTAGCCTTAAATGTCGCAAACCCCTCCCCCCCCGCCCCCCTGCTCCTCTTAACTGTCTCCTGACTGTCAAATCATGAAAAATGATGTTAACTGTCATTTTCTAATTGTGCTGCATGGTATCTCCCCCCATAGCGCATCTCCCTTCATGCGGTCTCTGATATAGTGACATCTCCATTTTCTGTGCAGCTCCTCTTTCGTGTAGCTTCCAAAACCGGGCAGTGTAGTTTATAGTCTTGCGCTCCCTTGCAACTGCCTGAAGCACTAAGACTATGCTACCGTCATGTAGTCATTGAGCCAAATCTCCTACATATGGCTTCAACTGACTCTCATTCACTTTTTCCAAGAAAGGTTCTCCGTTTAGCTTTACGAGCTGAACCGTGCCCCCATTTGTGATGTCTTTAATGAAATATGGCCCCAACCAGTGCATTTGAAACTTTCCTAGAAATTTAGCAAACTTACTATCATATTGTTGGGTCTTGAAAATGTCATTCATTTCCATTACACTTTCACTATTATGTCCATTATATCACCTCCATTTCACTACTATGTCAGCACATTCATCCCATTTTCATTATCATTGGGTCACATTTATGTTTTTCCAATCTTTATTAATTCTAAGCCTTTTTAAGTGAATTTATGGTTAAAAATTAGAAAATAAGGTGCATATGCTTATACCTAACAAATGGGTTGAGATTGTTGACATTTGCAGGTTGAAAGGAGGCTTCTAGAAGACCCTTATGTGGCTCTAAGGCCAAATTCGAATTTGAAGTGGAAAGAATCATGGGATCATGAGGATACGTGTCACATCTGCTAATTGTATTGTAACTCTAAGAAGACATGTGTCTTATTAGTTCCTATTTTGATTAGGACTCTAGAGGTAGAGGGAGAGATTCATGGACTCTCATTAATGAGATGGCTTCTCATCTTTTTGTATAAATAGGAGACCTCTCTCCTTCATTTGTTAGTTCTTTAGCTTGGAGTTTGTAGATCTTCCTTGATGGCTTTTGAAAGCTTTATAGAGCTTTGTTGTACTTTGTAATTTTGAAGAATTTGAATGGAAGGAGATGTGAAGTAGATGTCATGGAGCATATTAGAATGTAAGATAGAGTAGATTTCATTTTGTAATTTTGTTTTGATTTCATTATGTCATTTGATTGCTTTCAAGTTTGATAGATTAGATTTTCCATTCATGCAATTTTAATTCATGTAAGTGTACAACCAGTTGATTGTAGATTAGTTTTTCTTTATATGTTTTTGCATCCACTAGTGACATGAGATTAGCCTCTCTGTTGACTTTGCTTTTCTTAGTTTTTTTTTAATTCCAGTTCTGTTTTGATTTCAGTCTTCTTACTTGCTTTGTTAGTTAGTTTAGAAATCAACTTGCTCATATGATTGACGGTTACCTCCGAAATCCATAGTGGGACTGTTGGCAAGGGATCAAATTATGAATGTGTGATTTGATTTTAGTTTTACTTTTCTGCAATTAGATATTAAATTGCTCATATCATTAACGGTTACCTCCGAAAGCCATAGCGGGACTACTAGCGAGGGATTGAATTATGAATGTGTGATTTGATTTTAGTTTTACTTTTCTGCAATTAGATATTAAATTGCTCATATCATCGACGGTTACCTCCGAAAGCCATAACAGGACTACTGGCGAGGGATTGAATTATGAATGTGTGATTTGATTTTAGTTTTACTTTTCTGCAATTATATATTAAATTGCTCATATCATTGATGGTTACCTCCGAAAGCCATAGCGGGACTATTGGTGAGGGATCCAATTATGAATGTGTGATTTGATTTTAGTTTTACTTTTATGCAATTAGATATTAAATTGCTCATATCATTGATGGTTACCTCCGAAAGCCATAGCGGGACTACTGGCGAGGGATCGAATTATGAATGTGTAATTTGATTTTAGTTTTACTTTCCTTGCAATTTTTTATTTCTTTAAGTGCGGTAGCTTAAATTGTTTTTCTATATTTAGACAGCAACAGAGATAATAGTTTCATAATTAGTAGTTCATTATTTACTTGTTTTAAATAGCATCACATTTTCCATTCTTGTTCAAGCATTACTGTCATCACTAGTAAATTCTAAGACCTTCTGAAGTGTTAAGTTTTGGAAAATCATTATAGAGGACATAATTGCCTTAAAATCTGTATGCATACTTGCATTCTAGAGACTTAGGAATAGGATTTACATTTTCATTAGACACTTTAGGAAACCAACAAAATCAAAACCCCAAAACAAAATAAAATCTATAAAACAACGAAGTAAGGAAAATGTTAACTAAGCACATATGGTGCACCACACTTCATCAGTTTACGATACCCGGATTGATAATTTATGTAGAGAAATTTAAGACGTTAAATTGACTAGACATTTTTGGCGTCGTTGCCGAGGAAGTGTAATTAGAAGACCTGATTTCTTACATCTAATTTTTTTCATAATAATTCTTGAGTATGCTCTCCTCCTGCACTTCGTGTGATCTGGAGGATCAGAAAAAGGATTGTTAAGTAAAAAAAAAAAAAAGAAAAAGAAAAAAGAACAAAAAAAAAGGAGACAAAATAAACTTCATCATTTCAATTGATTAAAAAATAAATAAATAAATAAATAAAATAAAATAAATTTAATGAAACCCAACTGCTTTGATAAGATCAACTATCCAAGATTGACTGGTTATGGTTTGTAGTGGTCCTCAAACACTGTATCCTATTTTAATAAGGTTTTGCAACTTTGTAGCCTGATTCAGCAACCAGTTGAGAATTTCGCAGCTGATTTCAAGGTTTAGTAGGTTACAGGCGTCCAATGAAAAAAACGACCACATGGGCATCTCCAGGATTTTCCCGACATGGATCCTATCATAGTCACCCAACCCAGATTGATAAAAAAAAAAATCAGCCTAAGGCCTCAGTCAAAGTCCTGCTTTTAGCATGTTTTCCTTGAAGTCTTTGCTGCTTGAAATTGAAAATCATTAATCCTTCTTATAAAAATTTGCAATTTCAGAGAGGAAAAAAGAAAAACAATCAATGGCTATCTTGAATCCTAGCTTTCATTATGGCTTCAACAAGAAAATCTGCATCCATGTTCAAGTTTTGACCTTAAAACGAACCTGCAAAAACATTAAAAAATAAAAATAAAATTGTTCTAGCTGTTTTGACCAATACATGCTCAGAACTCTCGTGATCCAAAAGAAAATAGATCTAAGAAAGACACCAAGACGTGTGCCATTTGTTGATCAGATTCCCCCAAGTCCCATTATATCGACCTGACACAGTATGCACCATTGCTTGATGCTTATTCTTTGTAAGCATGAGATCCATATGCTTCTATGTAATAGAGGCAAGCCTTACTATGAGAAATGGGTTGTAATTATCGTGGGATATATCCAAGGTTTGAATATTTACACTGACGGAGAATAAGAGAATGTGTTTTAAGAGCAGAATTATCTCAATGAGATTAACAAGCCTTATGTGCCAAGAAAGGTTGACTACGCTGATGTTGCCCTTTGTAAAGCTGACTTCACACCTCCTGGACGTTCATATCCTTCACTCTTAGAGTCACCTTCAGTGCTAGGGTCATCTTCACTCTATTGGTACTGATTCAAAACTTTACAGGCCGAATGCAACAACTCAGGAAAAACGTAAACAAAGAAAAACATCAAACTTTGATAGCACAATTTGGAAAAATGGAGACGAATCTGAAAAAAAAAAAAAAAACATGGGTTGTTTCGCCAGTATGGTCAATTAGATAACCCAAAAACCGTTTTAATATATTCGTGGCGGTTTGGGAGAAATTCTCAGTTCTTTGGAGCCCAGTTTTGCAGGCCGCAAGGAAAAAAACGGGATTTGAATTAATTAACTGAAAGTTGATTTTTGGTTGCTTCTTGGCATACTGATAATTAACTATATGTTTTAAACCCTTTGCCACCATGTCTCCTACCTTTTATTACCGCCTATTGACACTTGTAATCCCAATTGAAGACGGCTTCGCTTGTGAATTAGTTTCATTACGTGAACCAGTTGAGTACGCCTTTGTCATCTTCAACCGAACATCTCCATTCCAACTGTTTAATAGCTAAATTGGATAACTTGACCAAGTGAATACGACTCTTTTACATCCATATTGCTTGGACTATGATAGTGGAGTTTGAGTGCATAATTATTCTGTGTGGAGGAGTGATCACTCTCGGTGGTAAAACTGCATGGTATAATGCACTGAAATTTGATTTTATAATGTGTTAAAGAGGAGAATGTGAGTGCATTTCAAAGAAATGAATGAAATCATTATCATATTTATTTACTCATTTTCTACTCTTAAAAAAACCATTCACATGAACTTTATAAACAAATGAGTAGTGAAGAAGATAATTAGTGGAATATTCATTCAGCATAACTCTGTTTTCAATTGGTGATTACGGTTATGGGTAG
>APFE030039710.1:18324-36193 GCA_000404065.3 Pinus taeda | reverse complement strand
GGGGCACAATAATAACAATATGGGGACTACATGGGAACAACAATATAATAAGGGGGTAGTACTAATAATAATAAGGGGTTACACTAGTAGTATAGGGACCTAACTACCAATGATAAGATTGCAAGGATTCCTAAGAAGCATAATGTTCCCCAACCTTTAGAACCCTTAACACAATTAGTATCTCCCTTAGTTAGTTAATGACCTAGTAGACCCCAAGGACATGAAAGGTGTATATGTGATTCCATGTTCCTGGACCCCCTATATTGGTGAGACTCGTCGTTCTATTAATCAGAGGATTAATGAGCACTCAGCTGACATAAAACATGGGAGGACCCAGTCTTCCACCCTTGCAGAACATGGGGAGAAGAGTAAGCATCACATATGTATTGAGGAGGCTCGTGTTATTGCTATGGTTATGCGTTTCCATCACTGGAAATTTAGGGAAGCCATAGAAATTGAAAAAAGGCCAAGCAATCTCAATAGAGATGATGACTGGAAAATTAGCAGTTGTTGGATCCCTTACCTTTCTTCCTAGCCACCTTACCCCCCTCGCCCCCACCCCGTGTGTTGTTCCTTTCTGTGAGGTCTTCCTTTTTTTCCCCTCGTCTTTCGAATCGTTTGTTTTCCTTTTTTCTCTTTGAATTTTTATGAAATTTTAGTATTTTATTTTTCTAGTTCTGTTTCACTCCCTCTAGATTAATAATAAGAACTTGGTTTGAATAAGTAATAATAATCCTTTTAATTAACATTATTGTATAAATAAATGAAATACAAATTTTATGTACCTAAACATTGATGAAGGAATTTCAAAGATGTATTAATCTTACCAACCCCTTGAATATAATTAATTAATAATGAATTAACTAACCAATTAGAAAAAATGTTATATTCCTTCTCATTAGTTCTTCAGTGATTTTAATTTAATTTCCTAGTTGTTTTAATCACGAGAAATTTTCTTCATATTCAATACCATTAGATTTCTTAAATTTAGTATGAGGTCAATTAGTTAGCTAGCTTAATAGGTTATCCATTTAATTAACTTTTATTAAAAAAAATTCTCATTATTATTTCATATAATATTAATGATTTAAGTTTTTATTTATGTAGATAGTTTTATTTATAGTAAATAGATCTATTAATAAATTATTGATCATGGTAGTTAATACAAACAATTAGTTTTTATGGTAACAAATATAACAAACTAACTTACATATTGATTAACTAACTATTTATTTATTTAATTTTAATTAGGAGAAAAAAGGCTTATTAATAGCTAATTGATTCATACACTTGATAATTAAATAGGAACATTACCTTTTTTCAAATATGGTAATAAATATAATAAAACTAACTTACAAATTAATTAACTGATTATCTTTTCCATGTAAGGATCCCTTGTGTTGGGTGTTGAGCCTCATTATCTTCTATATTCAAAAGTACTGCCACATTGGACCCCAGTTCAAAATGGGGGCGGCAACGCCGCCCGTAAAATATTCGCTGCAGGGGGGGTCAAGGGGTGGGGCGGCTGCCCCCGAAGCTAAAAACAACTGTAAAATTGCCTTGTAAAAGTATAGTAATTTCTAGCAACTGGGCCGTTCATTAAGCGATGATCTGATGGTGAACTTATTGTTATGATTGGGTTTTCCCCTAGAAGGCAACTCCCCTCTTTGTATGAGGCATTGTATTTGAGGCTTGAGGATAGATGTGTATTCCGGTGAGCGATGAAACAGAAGGTGAGACTGTCGAGAGAAGACAGAGGATATTACAGCGGATTTGCGGTAGGGTGTGGCTCCTTCATTGTGCTGGAATAAAGAAGAAGACTGGTGTTTCGGGGTGGACGTAGCCCAAACTGTGTGAACCACGTATATCTGTGTCTCTCTTGTTTTGTGCGTTTTCTGTGTTTATATTTCTGCATTATTTCATGTGTTCCATTGCTCCGTAATATATAATTTTCTAACACCTTGGTCCTGTCTAGTTGGCCAGTGAAATATAGTTGTTTCCTAGTCAAATATAGCCGCTAGTCCAGTCTAGTTGCCTAGTCCAATACAGTCGTCATTGGATGATCTGCTCTCCCTATTTAACATGCAACCATGATGTGGTTCTTCAACTTGTCGTGATGATGAACCACCCCTGTTAGTTCGAAATGCCTCGACAAATGTATTATAATGTGATTTCCGCTGAAAACTCTTCTAAAGAAAAATTACACAATAATTTACTAAGGAAACCCACAACTAAAAAGTTCTTCTACCTGTATATTGCATTAATCAGAAAAGATGAGAAAATTACAATGCTTAGCTCTGCACTATCTCTATATGTTTCACTACTTCCTAGATAATCCTTGCCCAATACTTACCCAATTTCCTAGCCTTCCAAGCTCCTACTTCCTTGCAATGTTTAGTGAGGAATTAGACCCATTCCTTTAGGCTCTTCACTGCATGCACCATTTGTACAATTTGGATAACTACACAACTCATAGTACACTGCCCTTGGACTCCAATCTCAACTCGGTAACTCTAAGATCTGACATGCATGACTTATTTATGAGTGAATTATGAGTTAATTAGTTGAGCACATGAAACAACACCTCACTGTCTACTAGTTCCTTCATTAGTAGGAACTAGTTTAATTGATTTTAAGCGAGTTAAACTGAATTAATTAATTACAACTCAATAATAAAGTAAGAGACACTCTATATGACGCTAGTTAGACCCTCAACTCCAATTATGTGAACCAACTAAATCAAATTAAATTAGTTAACTTGTACAAATTGTCTTCAAATGCAATTACAATTTTTCTCCTAATTTAATTTAAAAATTTATTCATATCCCATACATAAGCTTATAAACAAAATATGTCATTGTAAAATAAAAATAAAAAACAATCATCCAAGAGAAAAAATCATCCAAACACATTGGAACAGAGGAATCCAACCAAATCAATGAAACCACTCATCCAAAAACATTGTAAAGTAAAGAGAGCCAATCATCCAAAAACATTGAACTTAGAAGACCAATCCAACCCAATCAATCATCCCATTCATGTGACAAATCAGTCGAGACAATAAAGTGAGAAGACTAATCCAACCAAATCAATCATCCTTCCGTTCATATGGAAGAGTTCACACGGTAGAGTGAGAAGTCTAATCTAGCCAAAACAATCATCTTTCATAGGTTGAGAAGGTGAATCAAACCAAATCAATCATCCTTCAAGTCGTGTTGGTAAGTCCCCCCTTCATAGACTTCATAGGGATCATCCATCGGCTTTTCCAGCCGCCTCCGTAGACTTCTAGTCAAGAAAGTCCGTCGCATTCTCCAGCGGCCTCCCCATCGATTTTGTTTTGTCCCCGCTCTTTGCAATTCTCTCTGCACAATTAGCTCCCATCATTCTTACATTGTCTCTGCACAAATTCTCATTATCTTGGCTTGGGAGAGGGAAGATGAGGTCCTGCCGCAGCATTGTCATACCAATTCTCATTTTTACATATGCATTATTGATACTTTATTTTGTTTTGCGCCCAGAGGACCAGGTTCATGCATCTTATAAAGACTGCGCTCCTTCTAACTGTGGAAATTCGACCATCCGATATCCCTTCGGAAATTGTGGCTATGCATCTGTTGATTGCTTAGACAATCAGACCATTCATCTTTCCATTCACAGTCATTATGTCGCCGCCTTCCATGGGAGAGTAATTGGAAATATCACGGAATCGTCCTACCATACTCGAACCCTCCAAATCGCCCAAACCATAGGGGATTCCTCCGTCTTCGGCGATGGCTCAGTCTTCGGCTATGGCTCAGTCTTCAGACTTTCTCAGGGATACATGGAGGGAACAATTCTGAACTGTACACAACGAAATCAGTACATCGATAAAAACCTTACGCGGCTCGATTGGGAAGACATGGACGGCCAAAGCTTCTTCTATAATGGTTCATCCTATGACCTCTGTACACCCGAGGATGGCTTCTGTAATAATTGCACTTGGTATTCTGTAGTCGTTCCAACGGATAAGAACTACAACATTAGCCGTGATAAGAATTTGGAACATTTCAACCACAAAGGATTCCAAATTACATGGAGTATACCCGACTCTTGTCTCTCGTGTAACGCCACTGGAGGAAGATGTTATCGTCGTGGACAACATGATTACTGCATTTGCCATCGTGGTGTGTACCACAGCAATTGCTCTGAAGGTGAGGATCTTCACAACTTGTTTTATTGACCACATGCTTCTTACGTTTCCTTCTCTTAATCCGCTGTTTCTCCTTCCTTACCCTGCAGGACGTCACGTTGTAGATTATGTGCTATCTGTAGGAGCGACGGCAGGTAAATTTCTTACCTTTAAACCACATCCATTCGTTCCTCTTGCTTATCTTTTAATTTTTCAACATTATTTCCAGGGCTATTTGTTGGAGTCTGTGCTCTGTTCAGCATAGTAGTGGTTTCTTGCATAGTGCTCCGTCGGCAAAATTGGTGTACCAGGACTGCCACCGAGGAGCAGAGCATTCGAGTGTTTATGGACCCCGTAGCCTCTAGAACACCATCGGTTGAGAATTTTTTAGATTATTATTCCTCACAAGTGCCCACCAGATATTCTTATGCTCAGATTATGATTTACACAAACAACTTGGCAGAAAAGCTTGGTAAAGGAGGTTTTGGTACAGTTTATAAAGGAGAGCTTCCCACTGGACGTGGGATAGCTGTCAAGATTTTGGAGGAATCCAAACAGAGTGAACAGCAGTTTATAACGGAAGTGGCAACAGTGGGGACGACCTGTCATGTCAACCTGGTTCGCCTCTTGGGCTATTGTTACCAGAGATCAGTCAAAGCTTTGGTGTATGAATATATGGTGAATGGTTCCCTTGACAAATATATCCACGGAGGCCGTCATGACGAGTTGAGCTGGAAACAACTATATTCAATTGCACTTGGCACAGCTCGCGGTATTGCATACCTACATGATGAGTGCAGAAATCGCATCTTGCATTTTGATATAAAGCCTCACAATGTTCTGCTTGATGACACTTTTTGCCCAAAAGTTGCTGATTTTGGCTTAGCCCAAATAACTGATAGAGAGGAAAGCCACATCTCTGTTGCTAACAGAGGAACACTAGGTTACACTGCCCCGGAGATGTGGTCTAGGATGTATGGAGTTGTCACTGATAGATCTGATGTTTACAGTTATGGGATGTTGGTGATGGAAATGGTGGGGGCGAGACAGAATATTGATTTTCACAATAAAGAGAGTAGATCAAGTAAATTCTTTTATCCAGAGTGGGCTTTCAAACAAGTCGAGAAGGAAGAGAAGGGCATAGCAAAAAGGTTGAGTTTAGTTGGGCTGTGGTGCATACAGTTCAATGCAGGTCGTCGTCCTCCAATGAGCAAAGTCATCAAAATGCTCGAAGGAGGCGCAGACATTAACAGTCCGCCGTACCCATTCCCCGTCGATCCACCGATGACACAGATGCAACTCTCTGTCTCGGACCCGTCTTCCTCAACGGTTACCACTCGGCCGTGTCCATTCTCGGTTGATCCACCGATGACAACTATGCAACACCATCCCTCTGACCCATCTCCTTCAACAACTTATTCTTTGGAGGTTGAAAAGGAAAATCCCAAAAGTACTCACGCTGCCCAAACCTCAAACCTCTCCATATAATGTGATATACGGCAAGTTATCCATAATATCCATAATAATGTGATATACTTTAATTAGGTTTGTAAGTTATCAGCTTCAAATGGATCGAAGTGATAGTAGTTGTATTATTATTCTAGTGTTATCAAACTCAATTAAAACTATTTACCATATTTCTTTGGATATTAAGATGTTAAGTTTTCCCTATAATATTAAATTTCTATGTTGCTAAAATTTTATTTTTTCAATGACATTTAATTGAATCAGTAAAAAATGCAGCTTTGCTTATTTTTTCATGTATATATTTATTACTTTTTGTTTTACACTACGCATGTTTTCATAGAGTAATGGTTCATGGTTACCCCAAAAATTATTGGCGAACTACTTTATGCTGCTTGTTTTATTGTCTTTTTAATCCTTGCACCATATCAAGGTTTGTTTGTGTCTTCATCTTCTCATTCTTTCTTACTCTCTATTTTTGGAATTGGCAAAACGTTTTGCTTGTTCGTTTATCATTGTCCTCCTATCACATAGATTTTCATGATTGATTTGTGTTTACTTTAGGTGTGATTTTAATAAAAAAAAATTGTTTACTTTAGGTCTTTTTCATATTTATCACATGGTTCTGTATCATAAAGTTTTTATTTGATTTAGATTATTTATTAGTACAAATATAATTTCAATATTTTCCAAATTATTCATCATTAGTGTATTATGAAATTACACTTGCTTATTTTTTAGAAGAGACACTTGCAAAGAGAGTGGTTTCTTTTGTTTTCATGGAAGACTTCTTTAAGATAGTATTTTTTTTAAATATGTTTTCTTTTCTCTTACTTACCATATTGTATTACATATGAGAAATAATGATAATTTTCAAGCTCAACTTTGATTTTAATGAGTTTTTTTGTATAAAAAAATTTCTATACTAATGGTTTAACTTTGTTTATGATTAGCAATGTCATTTTGGACATGATATTCAAATCCATTGTGTTATTTTCTTAGTATCACTCTTAACACTTTTAAGCAACCATTTCATTTTATAATAATAAGTAATATGCTTTTAAAGACAAAAGAATACAACAATAAATTTTTTGAGATTATTAAGATTAGTGATCTAATATTTTGATAATGATGTCAGTTCTTGGAGGGAGCTTGGACATGCAATACATTAATACTTCATTAAATTATCTCAAAACTAGGTTACTATTTATGCATCTTTTAGTTATTTTTTTGTTTATATGATTTTACATAAATTTATTCATTATTGGAGATTTTTTCCCTTTATGTGGTTAAGTAACCATCAAAATGGAGAGGGAGATTCAATGATTATATATTTGTCACCAAAATGTTTCTAATCCAAACCGTGCCTTATGAAATTCTTTTTGGTTGTGAGAAGCTATAACATCCCTTTTTGTTATCCCTCTCATAATTATCATTATGAATTTTAATCCATAAATATTGTCATAGTGTAAACATATTGATTGGCTCTCAAGAGTGGACACAGATTCAAATCTTTTAGGAGGAGTTGCTTGGGAAATTGTTTAAGTCAAGGCTAGTCAAGATTGTTCATTAATGGCCACTCGTTTTCCTGATTGGAATTAATGATATACATGACACACGTGGAGGTGGAGTATGGGCTTTTAGAATGGAGGAAATCCCATACCACCCTTGTTTTTCCTCGAGGGTTACATTGTGTGGTCAATATGCTGGAGGCCACTAGGGGATTGGTGGAGAAAAGAGGGCCAATGGGAAGGAAGGAGGGGATGGTGGTTGGCATGAACATGGAAACAACATTGGTTGCACATTGGGAACAAGCATGATTAATTTGAGTAAGAATCACATACTCGGGTTGTGATCTATGGGTGCTTGTATTTCAAGTTAGGCATATAGGATTTGCATGTGAGCTCACCAGACATAAGGAGAATGTTACACATGATGTTGTCATTAATGACAACAAGTATATCCAAGGAAACAGTAGGGTTACTCATGAATTAAAGGAAGCAGTGTGATAGATGGATCTCTTACACACCCTCATTAAGAGAACTCAAAGAGGGATGAATTTTATTTAGTTTTTCTTGAGATTATGATGTCTTGATGAGCCTATGGATAGTATGGCTAGATAATCCTCATCGATATTGTTCCAATGATATATCGCACTCTAAAAAAAATCCTCCCGGATGAGAAGTTATGACCATTTGAAATATTGTATTAGTTAAGGACCTAAATGATGAGACCAAAACCCTAAGTCCCCAAATCTATTAGAGTTCACACATGTTGAGAGTATATCCACCACTGGAAGGTCAATCAACAATTTTAGACATGTAATCTTGCACACTATTTAACGAGGTTAAACAATATGAAACTTTCGATAAATTTAATGATGATCAAAAGAATTAATGACTCTAATTAGGTAGCAGACACACACTTGTGCGAGATTTCACAACTAGTCTAACACCCAATGAAATTCGATGGCAGAGGTGGATTTGATCTAATGTTTCAAATCAATATCTAGTAACTAACAGGAGTGAAGTCTAACAACTACTTCTAGTTTGATGAACACGTGGCACATTATCATTGGTCATAGGTGATGACATAAGAGCCAATGTCATAATGACACATGGAACAATTTAATTGTGCACAAGTGATGATGTAAGATCTAGTAATGTAATGAAACATGTCACAATCTAATTGGTCATTAGTGATGATGTAAGAGCCAGTCCCATGATAACACATGGCAAAATCTGATTGGTTAGAAGTGATGACATCAATAAGGTGATGTGGCACCTTTAGGGTCGTCTACGTGGCATGTATAAATGACACTTTTTGATTGATCAAAAGGTTGATAAATGGTGAAATGTGTTACCCCTAACTAGTTTCCACATGGCATGATGATTTCATACTAACATCCTCATGCAGGCGAAAAGTGATCTTAGGGACCCGATCACAAGGCACGATCACATGGTCCCTGTGGGCTAGGCTAAAAGGACAATAGGACAAAATTTAAGGACATGATTATGCACATCGTCCATGTTAGTCCCAAATATTTATTGATGCTATGAGAGTCCTATAGTGATAGGATTCATAATTTTGAATTGGCTGAGGTTAAGTCTTGTAATATTGTACATACCTTTACTTTTTGCAAATGTTTTCCATATTAAAATTAAAAAATGTAAAGAGGGTATGTCCTAAAAGAACAATCAAAGACAAAAAGAAACAAAGATTAAAAAAAAAAAAGGGGGTGAAAAATATGAACCCACCAAATGAAATGAAATAGATCATGAAATTGTGCAAATCTAAATGCCACTCCTATTTTAGTTTTCCTCCAAATAATGATTACGTGTAGCTTGTTTAAAATACCATAATCCATGATATGTCAAATAGCCTAATATTGACTTATCATGCTTTAAATTTAAATTTTGATAGATAGAGAATGACGATCTAGCCAAATTGTGTAATCTTGGCATATCAGTAGTTAGGTAGAGAAATAAAATGTGCTCATAAGCTTAATCTGAACCATAGGAAGATATAAGGTTAGAAATAGATAGCTTACTTTTCAAAAGAAAAAATAATGAGAATGGTCGGCTAGCCTAAATGCACCCAATTAAGTGAAGAGAAAATGTTAGGGTAAGTAATGGGTAAGTAGAAGAAAGGTTGCTGAAGTATAAAGTTGATTGGACAAAAGCACATTTATCATGCTTGACCATATGTTTCAGTGTGCATGACCAACTAAGAAAAGAAAAATGAGGTTTGTAAGATCAATTAATTTAACTTCCCCTTATTTCATTTCATCCATGTACTTACTAATTTCCCCATCCAAAAATGTGCTCTAGTACTCGATCCTTCAAGTCATAAAGGCTCAGAGCATTTCTCTGACTTTTGGTGGGACTCGACATCAAGTGTTCATAAAAGTCATTTCCCTTCATTACCCTAATAAAATCCCTTTTCCTAAGGTTAAACACCATTTTCCTATGAAAAGTAAAAATTTTAAGTCCCATTTTCACTCAAAAACACAATTTATTTATTTATTTTTATCTTAAGTATAACTGTAAGTGAACAAATAACACGTAAACACCAAACCTTGCATTATACTAAGTATTATTCCACTCCGCTCATTTTGTTTCATATTAACTTCTATATTAATATAACAACTCCCAATATACCCTTTTCCCCATATATAAATAAATCCCGGTATATAATATTCCAACCCTTAGTTTAACTATAAACTATATTTTTACCACATCCTCCGACAAAGCACTCTTAACTCACCAATTCTCGGTAAAGTTAAGAAAACCCCTCCATTAACCCTGTCTGATCATTTAATCCTGTGTTTAACCCGTAATTAATCACAAACCACATTTGATTAAAAGCCTCATGCCCCCCATTACTTTTTCCCATTTCATCTATGCTAATCTACCACCCGACTACCATCTGATTGTCAACACCCAAATCCAATGATTTAGTTCACTAATATCTGACCTTTACCTGCTAGATAAAGTGGTATGGCCCAGACCCCCATCTGCTACGTGTCAAGCACTAAGGTAAATCAGGTGACCTCACCAAAATACCACCTCCTCCACAGAAGCAGTGCGAAGGCTTGAAAAACCGCCTCCCCGCCCAACCCAAGAAACCGCCCATTATTCATTCATAATTCACCCACCAAAAAATAACCTTTGTTCAATAAAAAGGTTGAGAAGCCCCATTTCACCCTTTTTTCGCTCGATTTCTTTGTAAAACTCTACAACCAAAATTGACCATCGTTTATCCCTCGAACACACTCTGGATGCCCAATTCAAGCATCTAGTACACAAGTAAAGCAACCGTACCCTCTACAGTCACCATTAAAACAATTTTGCAGCCTGAACCACCAATTTCCGGGTATTTTGAGAAAAACCAGAATGACCCTCTCATTTGAAAATGTATAGTAAAAGTCAAAAGGTTACAGTAAAAGTCAAAAAAGGATAGCGAAAGAAAAAAGATAAATGAGCCTGATGAAAGAGTATCAGTAAAAGTGTATTAGATTGAAAAACAAAGTGAATAAAAGCAGCCAACATGAAGACAAACAACATGGGAGACAGTTACAAAGCATACAGATAAAATAAATTCATGTCAAAGTGAAGATAGATGAAGAAACAAAGCAATCAAGGTAAACAATAAAAGTAAACATGGAGGCAATAAGGGTTAAACAGAGATTAAAACACTTTCACCAGCAACAATGAAGTTTATCCAAAGTAAAGGTAAAAACAGTTAAAAAAAAATTAAGGTTAACAGATGAAATCATAGCAAGAATGATCCATTTTCCAGAAATTTCCTGTTTATGTCATAATTTTGCATAAACGGTTGTAGCCAATACAAGATGAATTTTGAGAAACTAGAGGAGGTTTGTGTTCCTAAAAGGCCAATATACAAAAACATATCTCATGTTTTACACAGGTATTACAAAAAGGGATATAAATTCATATCTTCACAGCCTATTCTTCAGGTTGTGTAAAGTCCTGTTTTTTACATCCTTTTGCAGAGAATATTGTGAACCGCTCGAGCTAAATTTTGGGAAACAGAGAGAGGCTTATCTCAATAAAATTCTTATATATAATAACCTCTTTCATGTTTTACATATATATCTCATATTGAGATATAAAAATGTATCACTAGACCCTAATTTTGCAGAATTTCTAGGGCAGAATGCACAAAGGAAGAAGGTAGCTAGTGACTTGGAAGCCTCATCACCAATTAAGAGTTCCTATCGAATTCGAATTTACCTTCTTCATCACCATCAATCCATAAATATAGTGCCAACTATATTCAATAGTTTTGAGTGTCCTTTATTTAAGTTCTATTAATGTAAAAGAGTTTGAGATATTTGTGAAACCAATCTTGATATTTTTTCAAGATATTTCAATTTAGAATTTGTATAAATACTTCTTCATTTGAAGTATTTTGAGAGGATTCTATTGCACATTTCTATAGAATTTTTTAACAGAAAACCCAGAGGGTTATTGTATCATCGGCTAAGCCAACAAGCTGGATTGATAAATAGAGATCAGACATTTTCAAAGGATTCATGTGGTAAGCGAATTTCAGAGAAGTGTTTTCATTTGTTATTGTTATTTTTCTCAAGTTATTCATAATCTTTAATGTTTTTCCGAATATAAATGTTATAACTGAAATAATATTTCAAAACTTGTTTAAATACACTCTATCTTAACAGTTATACATTTAAATGTTTTCTGCTGATATCTAAATTAAAGAATTCTTAATTACTATTTGGTTTAGATTGATTTCTTTAATATCTAGGTTAGATGATTCTTAATTGTCCTTTGATCTCTATTACCCCTACATTGATCATTCACTATTCAATCTAAGAACCCTCCCACCCTTAGTGAAAATCTTTCACCCCTCTGTCTCAAAGATCTGAAAAACACTTTACTATCTTGACCTTTTGGAAATTCCCTTTAGTGAGTTAATCCAGTTTTGCTTCCTTATTGTTTGACTCCAGAGCCCAATGGTTTAAAAGACATCATTCTATCCATCTGTCTAAATCGATCCCACCACCCAATTTCAAACACAAATAAAAAACCCCTTGAACAATCATAACTAGCCTAAAAGCGTCTTAACTAAAACAAAGTTAAATTTTAAAGAGGGAGCCCTCTCTGAGCATCAAGAAGTCTAGGTCTTGATCTCCAATAGCGGTTTGTGGTTACCTTTGGTTTTTCTTTCATTTTACTTCAAAAGAATTATCAGAGTGATAATGTTTCTGGTGACCATACTGGGGAAGACTAACATTTTCTTCAGAAATATTTTACAGGTTCAGATCTGATCTATGACGGTGGACAGTGATCAGACACATAAAGGTTAAAATCATCCGCCTGGCAACTCCAAATCAATTTCACAATCAAGACTCCATTGGAGGAATGAACCTAAAAGAACAATATGGTAAGATCAGGCTTCTATCTTGGATTGTTATCCAAGGCATCATGTTCTTTCTCATTAAGAAAGTTTTTCAATGTATATTGTATTTTAGAGAAGATCTTAGATTAGTTTTTAATTATTTTTCCTTTGAAAAATATAAATATAAAATTTCCTTACACATTTGAGCAGCATTCTTCTGAATCTTATGGTGATCATTTTCCAATCAAGAAGCCTCAAATAATCACGACTGATCTTACAATCCTTGTACATATCCATGTACCTTGTAAAGTTCTTGATAGGTATAAGCAACTCATCTTACCTCCTATACTCCATGTTTTCCCTAAAAATTATTACGAGTATCTCCCTAAGTTTGATGGAGAAGATGGTAAAATCACTACCCAAAAACATATTCAAGGTTTTGAGAATTATCTCGACTTATTTGAGATCGATGAAGATGATGTTAGAGTCAGACTTTTTGCTCTCTCTTTGCAAAGTAGAGTAAAGAGTTGATTCAAGAATCTACCTATTGCAAGCATCTCAAATTTCCAACAATTTGTCAAATTTTTCCTTGATAGATGGATAATCAAAGTCAATCTTTTTCTGATCATAGAAGAATATAATCAATTGAAAAGACAACTAAATGAAACAATACAACAATTTTCTAACAAATTTAATCAAGTTTATTATTTAATACCATAAAAAATAAGACCTCCTCCTAATTCAGCTCTCTTGCATTATCCAAAAGCATTTGGTCCTGGAATAGAATTTCATCTAAGAGAAAGAAACCCAAAAACTCTTGAATAGATGCAGAACATTGCAGTAGATGTATAAGTAAATCTACAAATTAGAAGAGAAAAGTTGCAAGTAGAAGTAGAGAAGAACAACATTGCCGAGGTAAAATTGGACATTTTGGTAAGAAAAATAGAGGAAATGATATAGAAGATCACCATGCAAGATAAATTTTTTGTTCAAATTCACCATGACACATTTGTTTCACAAAAAGAAGAGGTTGATAGCCATGAACAAATTCCTGATAATTCCAACTACCATAGATCAAAAAATGGATTTATGGATCAATATGTGGAGAAGCAATCTGTTGATCTAATGTGTATGTTTGAAGACATTCCTTCTTTTTATGATTTGCCTAAGTATGATCACTATGATGATAATTATGTTCTTCAAATTCAAGCTAACTTTACAGAGCAATCAAAAGCTAGTTTGGGTATAAGGAAATTCAATTTTAGCAACTTGAAAATAGTGATCAGCTTGTTCATTTCAGCTATGAGAATGAAGAAGAAAGAGCAGGAAATTAGGAAATAAGTGAAGGTTATTTGCCTCTTTGTTTTGCTTCATTTTAGTTTATCAGAGATAATTTTAAAGCAATAAAAAATCAGTAGTATTTTTTTATTATTATTGACAACAAAGAAGACAATAAAACTCTTGATCAAGATTCTTCAGTTTCATAGTTATAGTTATCAAATTTCTTTGAAAAACTTGATCATATGACACACGAAAGTTCTATACCATTATGTTTTGAGTCATTTCAGTTTTTAAAGGAAAAGTGGTATAAAATCTGTAAAGAAAAGGATGAGAAACTCGTAAAAATCTATGAAGCTCCATTTAAGCATATTTGAAATAAGTTGCAACAATCCTTCCAGGTTTTTTATGATCCAATGGCTCATATGTTAGATGATGGATGCAATCAAAATTTTTCTTCTCCAACCGACTATAAGATTCACGATCAAGATCATAAAGGTTTCATCAGTCAAACATTTCAATCACTAGAGATATCATCACAAAGCTTATCTGAAAATATGCAGGGTGATAAAGATGAAAATGACATTTCAATTTCATGGCATAGAGACTATCCAAAATAGATGTACCGTGGCTTAGATCAGTTAAACATTGGTGTATATATCTTGGAATATCCTTTTGTACAGTTTCTAGAGTCAACAAAGGAAATCAAGTATTTCCTTATCCTCTCATTTGTTGACAAGCTTCTACTGGGATGCAGAATTCCACTTCTCGTTATCAACAAGCAAATCCAGCAAAATCTATCAAAGCATATAATGCTTGAATGGTTGCATTGCTTGTTTCATTTTACCTAACCAGCAGTTCGACAGCTGATTAGAGTAGGTAGGTATCATTTCAATTTGATTAAATTCAGTTTTTCAGTAGCAAGTTTATTTCAGATCAGATTTTAGTTCAGCATGTCGTTGATTTCAATTTGCAGAAAAGGTTAAGACTTCACTTCAAGATTTTCAGTCAGAAAAATTATATAACAAAGCATGTGCAAGCTTGGGATCGGCCCAATGGATCAGGCCACTATTTGACGGTGTTCTTGACATTTCACCAGGAAATGCCATCTCCATGTGGAGCCACTGTTAGAGTCCTATAGTGATAGGATTCATAATTTTGAATTGGCTAAGGTTGAGTCTTGTAATATTGTACATACCATTGCTTTTTGCAATTGTTTTCCATATTAAAATTAAAAAATGTAAAGAGGGTATGTCCAAAAAGAACAATCAAAGGACAAAAAGAAACAAAGATAAGAAAACAAAGGTGAAAAATATGAACCCCACAAAAAGAAACGAAACAAACCATGAAAGTGTGCAATTCTAAATGCCACTGCTGTTTTAACTTTTCCGCAAATAATGATTATGTGTAGCTTCTTTAAAATACCATAAGCCATGATAAGTCAAAAAACTTAATTTTGACTTCTCATGCTTTAAATTTAAATGTTGATAGATAGAGAATGAAGATCTAGCCAAACTGTGCAATCTTGGCAAATCAGTAGTTGGGTAGAGAAATAAAATGTGATCATAAGCTTAATCTGACCCATACGAAGATATAAGGTTAGAATTAGATAGTTTAGTTTTCAAAAGGAAAAATAATGATAAGGATCGGCCAACCTAAATGCACCCAATTAACTGATGAGAAAATGTTAGGGTAAGTAATGGGTAAGTAGAAGAAAGGTTGTTGAAGTATGAAGTTGATTATACAAAAGCACATTTATCATGCTTGACCATATGTTTCAGTGTGCATGACCAACTAAGAATATCATAATGAGGTTTGCAAGAACAATGATTAACTTCCCCTTATTCCATTTCATCCATGTACTTGCTAATTTCCCCATCCAAAAATGTGCTCTAGTACTAGATCCTTCAAGTCATAAAGGCTAAGAACATTTCTCTGACTTTTGGTGGGACCTGACCCTTGGCTTAATGACTTATGGACATCAAGTGTTCGTAAATGTCATTTCCATTCATTACCCTAATAAAAACCCTTTTCCTAAGGTTAAAGACCATTTTCCTATGAAAAGTAAAAATCCCATGTTAAGTCCCATTTTCACTCAGAAAACCCGCAAAAAAGTTTTTATATGAAGTATAAGTGTAAGTGAACAATTAGCACGTAAACACCAAATCTTTCATTATACTTATTATTATTCTACTCCACTCATTTCATTTCATATTAAGTTTTAACTTAATATAATAGCTCCTGATATACCCTTTTCCCCATATATAAATAAATCCCCGTATATAATATTCCAACCCTTAGTTTAACTATAAACTATATTTTTACTACATCCCCCCGACAAAACCCTCTTAACTCACCAATTCTCAGTAAAGTTAAGAAAACCTATCCATTAACCCCATTCGATCATTTAATCCCGTGTTTAATTTGTAATTAATCACAAGCCACCTTTGATTAAAAGCCTTGGGCCCCCCATTACTTTTGGCCATTTTGTCCATACCAATCTATCACCCAATTGCCTTTTGATTGTTAGCACCCAAATCCAACGATTCATAGCCATATCGAGTTCACCCAATGTCTAACATTTACCCACTTGATAAAGCAGTATTGGCCGAACCCCCATCTACTATGTGTCAAGCACTAAGGTAAATTTGGTGATGTCACCAAAATACCGCCTCCTACACAAAAGAAGTTTGATGGCTTGGAAAACTACTTTCTTGCCCAACCCAAAAAACCGTCAACTATTCATTCATAATTCACCCAACAAAAAATAACCTTTGTTCAATAAAAAGGTCGAGAAAGCCCCATTTCACCCTTTTTTTCGCTCAATTTCTTTGTAAAACTCTAAAAACCAAAATTGACCGCCGTTTATCCCGTGAACACACTCCAAACGCCCAATTCAAGCATCTAGTGCATAGCTAAGGCAACCGTACCCTCTACAGCCACCATTGAAACCAGTTTGTAGCATGAACCACCAATTTCTAGGTATTTTGAGAAAAAACCAGAACAACCCTCTCATTTGAAAATGTACAGTAAAAGTCAAAAAAGCATAGTAAAAGGAAAAATATAAATCAGCCAGATGAAAGAGTATCAGTGAAAGTGTATCAGGTTGAAAAATAAAAGTGAATAAAAGTAGCCAGCATGAAGACAAACAACATGGGAGACAATTACAAAGCATACAGATAAAATAAATTCATGTCAAAGTGAAGATAGGTGAAAAAAACAGAGCAGACAAGGTAAACAGTAAAAGTAAACATGGAGGCATTAAGGGTTAAACAGAGATTAAAACACTTTCACTAAGAATAATAAAGTTTATCCAAAGTAAAGGTAAAAACAATTGAAAGAAAATTAATGTTAAAAGATGAAATCAAAGCAGGAATGGTACATTTTCCAGAAATTTCCTATTTGTGTCATAATTTTGCAGAAACTGTTGTGGCCAATGTTATCACTCATAATTTTCTCTAGAAGTTATCATAAGAAAAAAAATGATCGAGGTGACCACAAACCAATTTTTGAGTATAGGCTCTAGCCAACCTATGGCTCAGAGAGGGCTCTCTCTGTATAATTTAGCTTTGTTTGTTGGGATTTTAAGCTAGTTCTGAAGATTCAAGGGGTGTTTTTGATTTGTATTGAAGATTGGATGGTGGAATCCTTATTTTTTGGATTTTCTTGAAATTAGGTTGGGATTATCAACTACTAGGGTAGGGTTTGGATCTGGATTAGCCCTAGTAAAATGAGTCTTCCTGGAAGCCAGAATTAAAAAAAAAAAATTAGTTGTTTTTGTGAGATTTTGTAAGATAAATTCTAACAAATGACTTCAAGAGGCTCAAAATATAGAATTAGAATTTTCTTAAAGCTTTATTAGGGCTGAGGATTGGAGATTCCTGAGCGGAGTCACCACTATGTTATCACTCATAATTTTCTCTAGAAGTTATCACAAGAAAGAAAATGACCGAGGTAACCACAAACAAACTTTTAAGCATAGGCTCTAGCCAACCTATGGCTTAGAGAGGGCTCTCTCTAAATAATTTAGCTTTGTTTGCTGGGATTTTAGGCTAGTTCTAAAGGTTCGGGGGG